>BMAV01010865.1:68579-78968 GCA_019973955.1 Trichonephila inaurata madagascariensis | reverse complement strand
ACCTTTTTTCAAAATGTTCTCCTTTTATAAAAAATGCTTATAAAATATTTCGCGCGCTTATATAAAGTAAAAACTTTTCCAGAGAGTCTGAAATAGGATTTTTGAAAAATTCATATTATTTTCAGAGTTACCACCCATTGAAATAATTATCGGCGTTTTTTTCTTAAAATTGCTCCCCTCTGTTTTCGTAAAATATGGATAAACCCACTTATAAGTTATGTATTTCAAAAATATATTCACTGTTATATATTCACAGGCAAAATATTATTATAGTAGAAGCATTTTTCACAAAAGGAGAATATTTTGAAAAGGGTCATTCTATGTTCTTTTTTGTCAAAACATTGTACTTAAATAATTTTTTATTGTAACAATATTATTAAAACAATTTTAAATACATTTTCTAATCTAAGGGACACTAAAAATTATAAATATTATCCATTTATACGCTTTTGCAAAATCACGGTTCTGAACGTAGTCGGATACCTTAACAATTATACTACAAAGGATTATCTAAGATTCAATTGCAGAATTTTAAATATGATTATAGATTATTATTATTATGAATATAGATATTGTCAAGATACACGAGTGGCTTTTAAGTTAAGGATTCAAAGGTAAACTCTGATAGTATATATATTTCATTAAAAATAATTTATGAAACTGCAATAAAAACTCACATAATATTATGGCTATAACATTCTTAACTCATAAAGGATCAAGAGCAAATGCAAGTGGTTCAAAAATTTTAATTTTATAAATGCGCTACTGACATCGAGGATAACGTTTCGTTTAAGTAAATTTTGTAACACAAAACAGATTTCGAAATGGCAATTAGTTTTATAATTAACTCATTAGTAGATAAAAACAATTTGTGACAAAAAACCAAGCACAGAATACTTTTAAAGCATAAAATATTTCTTTTGTATATTTTTATTTTAATGATTAATTATTTAATAATCAGTTGGTCTGTTATACGGCTTAAAAGGAGCAAAAAGAAAAAAAGCATCTTGGTTGCTCTTTTAAAAGTTAACATTTTTCTTACAAGTAAAATAATGAGTTACTATTTTTTCAAAAAGTATTTTATCTTTTATTTAAAAATACAGTTTCAATGTAAGAGTTTATATTTGTGATCATATAATTAAGTAAAACATTTTTCAAAAACAATCATCAACATTTCACAACTGCACAGTCAATATTTTATTTCATCTATGTTATCACGGTAGTTGAGAGGTCATAGTCGTGAACTCGTGGCCGCTGCGTCTTCGAATCTTTTGAACATTTCTAGTGCCATTGACAGCCGTATTCACCGTTAATTGTACCGACGTTCAAAGGAAGAAAACCGTGGTTTTGCTAAAGTTCATTTCACCCCGTCGCAGATTAATTCTCTAGCCCCGGTTCAGGCTAGGAAATTTTGAAGGAGCTCAAAGCTGGGTTAAATTTAATCGCAATTGCGCAGTCACGGGATCTGTTTTGGCCAATGAGGCTTCAAACTCGCAGTTGAGTAACCGGAGTTAAAAAGAATAATGGTGAAATGAAGTTTTAACCTTCGGTTCGCTTTCATTTAACCTAGATTACTTAACTTCAGGTTTTATGGTCCAGTCCGGTTAAAGGTAAATACAGCTGTAAAAGCTGTGTAGGGAGACTGATGCGCATTGCGCATTAAATGTATCGAGGCTCAAAGTCCTCACGATGGTGTGGTGTGGGGGTTCAGAGATTGAAGTGTCGTATTCGTCTCTTTTTAGTCGTTCAAAATTACGAGGTTCGTCAGAAATAACCTAAGTGGAATGGTAATAAGCAACCAATCAGGACCTCTGAAATACATTCTTCAGCATTATTTTTTGTTATACTCGCCATTATCTCCGTTCTCAACTACACCGAAAAAGGATTAAGGCGAGCAACCAAAAGAGTGAAAAAACCGTTGAACAATTGCCATGAATAGATATAAAATGGAGAATACAGGTGTAACAAAACGCAATACAGAAAAAAAGAAGCAAAAAACAGTTGCATAGTAATTTCAATCCCTTGGAATGGTATACAGAGTATGAAATGATGTCTTAGGGGTAACAATTTGGATAGAAGTAAACGAAAAAAACTGCTTGTTTGGAAATTATTCAGGTTGTTTAATCTGGTATGTGGTCCCCCAGAAATGCCAAGACTGCTGCACACTTTTTTTTGCATGGATGCGATGAGGTTATCGAAGAGACTTTGAGGAATACTGGTCCACTCTTGACAAAGTGTGATCTTCAAGTCTTGGGCAGTAACAAGAGGCATTGGTCTTGCAGCCACACGTCGCCCGAGTGTTTCCCAAATATATTCGATCGGATTAAAATCAGGACAATAATCTGGCCACTCCATGCGCTGTATTGTTTCAACTTCAAGAAAATTTTCCACAAGGCGAGCAGAATGAAGTCTGATAATATCCTGCATTACAAGAAAGGAACCACCAATCGCCGTAGTGTAAGGTATGACTCAGGGTCTGCATATCTTTGGGCCATCAAGTTACCATTCCGAATGATTTGCACGTGAGTATGTTCACCTATGCTAATTCCAGCCCATACCATCAAATCACCTCGTCTGTACGGTGACCTTCCCTGATAGAATACAGGGTTATTTCGAGTGCACTTTTCTCGCCATACCAAAACATGTCTGGTGCCATACTCTAATATGGATCGGGACTCGTCCCTAAACAGCACTTGACTCCAATCACTTTGTATTCAATTTCGATGCTCTTCGGGCCACATGGTGTCTTGCTATCAATGCAATACACTTCATTGGGCTAGTTGCAGACAAGCCACCCTCATGCAGCCCATTTCGGATTGTTTGACTTGAAACTCTTAGTCCTGTTACCAAAAGAAACTATGAATCGGAGTCTCGATCACTGTTCCGTCTCAACGAGTTGTTAACAAGGTATAGAGAGTTTTAAATAAGAAGAGTTTCTTTTGGTAACAGAACGAAAAGTTTCAAGTGAAACATTCCGAAATGGGCTGCATGCGCGGGTGGCCTGAATGCAAGTAGCCTAATGTCGTAGCATGCGGAGGACCTTGCCCTGGCCGACGTCTCACATGCCCTGTTTCTTGGAATCGATTCCACAGTCTTGCAATGATACTTTCCTGTCCAACAGCATCCTCTGTAGTTCTTTGTGTTTACCCAGATTCCAGTTTTTTGATAATACACCAAAGCCATGCATTCCGTTAGATCACATTTCCATGACATTTACCACTCACTTTTTCTAAGAACAACAGCCGAAACATTGAAATTCACCACTGAGACAACCAAAAACAATAGCCTCAAAGAAATTCCGACTTTTGCCTTTATATTCTTTTTCCAGTTTTTAACGTTATGAATGTTGATTTGCGTATGAAGTTTTGTTATTCTGTTTTAGGCTACACTTTTGACCAGTTATTCCCTAAGTGGTCCATATTGACCCCCCCCCCCGGGGACTATGACGACCAGCAAGGGGTCCACGTTAGCAAAAAAATAATTTGAAAGTCTATGAGGCGTAAATGGGGGTCTACGATAGTAGCTCTCATTAAACCAGATCGTGACTTTAATTTAAAAAAATAATTAATCAAGGGGAAACTAGATTTACCTACTTAACAGATTCATTTACTATATTTAATAATGTTAATTCGCAGTAACAAGGTGGCAGCATAAGTTTTATTAAAACAAGGACAATCACTTCAGCGTTTTTCACCAGAATTAAGGTATTGGAGTGTAATATTGGACGTCGTAAATTTTCCTGGTTTCTCAATTTGTCACAGACAATTTGCCAGGAAATTTCCGTTTTAACATACGTTCAACACATTTAAATGTCGTTTATTCAGATTTTGAAACTAAGTTTGAGAATGCTTTGACTATGGAAACTCCACAACAGGGAATGAATTGATATGGTCAAAATGAAAACACACACACACAAATGTTGGATTAAAAGAGGAACTGATCACAAAAGCCACTAACGTAGATATTAAAGTAAAGTTTAGAAATGGATGACACAGCAATATTTTGGCTTTAAAAAGATATATTGTTATTTATCCGGAATTATGGAATATCTTGAGAAAGTTTTTAATTACTTTTCCTAGTAAGAAGGAGTTTTCAGCTCGGCTGCTAATCTTCAAAACAATAAAAGAAAATAAAAAAGACTAGACACTATATACTAACGGAGGATTTTTAAGGTTAAACCTGACAAAACTGATGCCAAATGTTGAAAATTTGTTATTGAAGCCTCAGATTCATCCCTCCCATTAAAAGCATTTGTTTGTTGGTCAATTGTTTTATGTAACAGTTATTTTACGTATTATATAATTAACTTTCAATTTTTAATTAATTAACATGAGTTTCTCAAAATTTAAGGCTACACAGTACCTTTTTTCAAATTAAAAAAAAAATTTTTGGAGACAGCAAGAGTTAAAGTACTTTATGTTTTATATTTAGATTATGTTATAATTATAATTTAGATTATGTTACATTAATATATCTGTAAGTAAAAAGTCTGACAAAAAATTAGGAATTTTTGAAATTTCTTCAAATTTTTATAAAATACTCTTAAAAATTTATAGTTATTTTAAGTGATTTATGTTTATTATGAGCAAAAGTTAGTATTCATTTGAAAATCTGTTCCCTTGTTGATTTTTAATAATTATTTTTCTAGTTAAACCTGGAAAAAAACACGAAGTTTTTTAAAAATATTAAGCATTTTTTAAAAAAATAACTAGAGATCTCAGATCTGAATCCATACTAACTTTTTATAACACATGTTTTGAAGTATATACAAAAATTGTCAAGACTATCTTAAGCAGAAAAAATGCCTTAGGGTTTAGAAAACACTTATATATTCAAAATTAAAAATCTGAAAAAAAAAAAAAAAACGCATTTAAAGTTTGTAAAGGCATAGAGCAAAAACTTATAATGCCATTAAAGATCTAATTTTTAATATTTTATTCCCCAAAATATTTTCTACATTAAGACACTGCTTTAATTAAATATGATTGAAAACATTTTTTTTAGTTCAAAATATATTTTTGCATAATATTGATAGCATTTGTTACGACGACAGGTTACTCAACTTAATCCTAACCTAATATTTTTACAAGAGTTTTGAAGCACAAAACATTTATATACACATTAATCATGATACTTAAGCTAAGAATCTCCAGGTTTGAACATAAAGTTCAGTTTTTTTTCAGTTTTAAATTGGGGCAGTTTAGCTAATTTGAGTATTTGTTACATGACTTTAAAATGCTGTAAGTACATTACGTTTACTGTAATGGAATTTGGTATATCATGGAAATATTCAGTTTTATCTGCAATAATTGTATTCATAATGCAATTATACGGAAGCTAATCGCAGTATCAACTGAGGGTTTTTTTAGATTTATCATTTTCAGTAGTATTCCATCCCAGTGAAATATTGTTTCACATAGCAACCCGAAAACGTTTTGCCCGTGGCATTTTCTCAACTGAAAAAAATTGATTGTAAAGCTTCTTAGTTATATAAGCAATTTTTTAAAACAAAAATTGGCCTTGAAATCAATTTGAATTAAGTCACGATGAGAACTCAAAAAAACTCAAAACATAATCACGAAGAAATGATTTTAGCAGGGAAAATTGAAATAAATAACCATTTTGGACTGAAAAAAGTTGAATGTATTCGGAAAATATTTTTTATTACTTCAATTTAAAAGTGGAAAATGTTTTAAAATGAAACCGTAACCAAAACTTAAGCTCAGAAAACTTCAAATGTCTGTAAAACTAATTTGTTGTCAGATCTGAAATTTGGTGGCAAGTTGCACAATGATATGAGCCTCAAGAAAATGCCAAAAAAACTTTTTTTTGGTACATTTGAGATTCGCAGGGTACTGTGTAGCCTTAAGCACTATACTTCTCTCTCACTGCAGCTAGAAATTTAAATCTCTTAAAGTAAGTAGCTCTGTTAAAAAGACATTTAAGTAAATAAATTTACAAAAATTTCAATATTACATAAGTAAGGGTCCACCCCTAACCGAAAAACATGGTAAAGGGGTTAATGAGACAAAAAAGTTTGCTTTAGACTACGAATGTTTTGTTTTACAATAGTTATCAGAAGAAATATTTGCATAATTTCTTTAAATCCATGTGCACCCCTAATTTTTTTTAATAGTGTATGAAGATATTCAATTGAAAAATACTAAAAACAAAATCTTTTTTCATAAAACATTCCATATGTTATCGAAGGAGGAACAACATAAAGGTACAAATAATAGCTTTTATTAAGAGTTAAAACTGTAAGAAGCTCCATTTGTAACATTGTATAACACGCGAAAGAAATAAAAGAAAAACATCGATTCAGTCATTTGGAAGCTTTCATTTAAGACAAATGTCTCCATTGTCATAAAGAAAAAAAGCTTTGACTCCAAGAAAGTTACATTGATGTATACGTTTATTGCGTTTTCTTTATCACCCAAAAATGAAACATTGTAATAATAATGAGTTATTGTTGAAGGACCTTTATTTTTTTCCCCTCTGTAAGCGTCGAATTTCTTTTCGTGACACATAAATATATACTCAAAATAGAAATTCTTTAGCCACGGATATTGTATTTGACTCCCCCACCACATGTTTTTTTCTTTTTTGCATGAGTACAACTTGAGTTATCACGCAATATGTAGTTGCAATTTTAAACAAAATGTAGTTAAGTGTGGGTCATAAAAATTATTTATTTATAATATTTCGAGAGTAGCACAAGTTGAGCACATTAATTCGGGGTTGAATTTTTAACATTTGAATAAGAAGGTCGGGAATTATGTTTATTGGTCTTACATTGTTGTCTTTGAATTCCTTGTTTGCATCTGTGTCGATCCTCAGACACAAATAATCATCTATATTACCGTATTTTCCTGTATCTAATCCGCAGCGGCGTATTATCCGCACAAAGCCATTTTTTCAAGTAAAAAAAATAATAAAACGTTGCATAATCTGCGGCAATTTTTATGGCGAATAATACGAAATATATACTGCCAACAATGTAGTGTCAGATAAAATTTAAAAAATAAAACGAAATATACAAAGTGATTAAAATTATAAGTAGTAAATTGAACAGAAATTTTTTTTTTTTTTTTGTAAAATTCTTTTCTCCATCGGACGTTAATTGTTCCCATAATTTCTGAACTTTCGATTTAAATGTCTGTTAATTCCGACGTCTAAGACTGTAATTTCTTTGTCAGTCCTGCATGTATTAGTTGCAGATGCGGATTTAAGGGCATTTTTAACATTCTCATTAAGATGGGCTTCATCGAGTCCATAATTCAAAAGCTTTGGGTCGCAATTTTCAAAATTAGCCTTGTTTTTTTTCTCCACAACTAAATATTTCATTCGTCAACATTAAACAATCTTGCACACACACACAGAGAGAGAGAGAGAGAGAGAAGAGAGAGTTTCCCGATTTTCTACTTCGGTAACCTTCTCTATAACGTTTAGTTCAAAACACCTCTGGTCCAGATAGAATGCATCTGTAATAGTCTGCTTAAATGGTCATGTAATTGTCATGATGCCCTTTAAACAAGAAAATGTTAAATATTTTAAGTGACCTTGGCAACCTAATAATTACTATCACAAAAGCTTCCCCTTTTCAATATAACTATCTTGTTGATTCGCAATGCGACATTAATTAAAAATCTATGTATATTCTTTAATTAATGTTTATTTGTATAAATTCGTTGTATTTGTGGTATATATATTAGCTATTTTTGCTTTGTAGCAATATGTAAATGAAGAAAAATTTTAAAAAAATTAATCGTTGGCTTGAGGAGTGCCAGTTCAGGTGTCACCCTCTATCCTCATCACTTGACCTTGATTCAAAAATACGAGATCCGCCATCAAAGAAGCCAAAGAAATAACGCCAAGCTCGCAAACCATGACCAATCGGCTATCGGCTCTGGTTAACAAATTTTATTATGGATCGAGTTAGGACCATTCTTAAAATAATTTCCTAACTGTACCCTTAAATGCATTTTTTTCGTTAACTTCAATGCATTTTTTATATCCGCAATTTATTTCCTATTTACATCAGAGTGAGAAAAAGGAGAGACAAGTTTTAAATTAGTGTGAAAAATTTAACGCTACATAGAAAATTGGGCAATTTTAAATCTAAATTCATTTATTTCTTTCAATTTATGTGCTTAAGTAGCGGTAGAACCGATTAAAGAAGCGATAAATTTCATTATTTGGGTGCACAGTCTAAACACGTAGACATTGAAGGTTGCGCCTGCATTTTCTCAATTCTGACTCGTTTCCTGTATGCAAAGTTTTTTTGTGCACACTTAATGAGGGTTTGCAGCAGGGTGAAGTGAAGCACCGAAAAATACACAGCATTTCCGTTGTTGATGGCATCCATCATCTCACAGACCGAAGAGATGCGCTGATGAGTGCTTTTAAAAGTCTCGATGACAACCTTTTTCAGACGCTGTTCTGGGAAATCGCGCCAACTGAGCTTTTTAGAACAAATAGTTGAAAAGTAGTTCCTTTTTCTTTGCTGTATATTCCAGCCATCCTAACTTTTAGAATATGCAAATGGTTATGCATCTGTAAGTTATATCCTGTAGAATAGTAACATTTTAAGATAAAATGTTTAACCTTTTAGTCCGTCAAGTAGATGTAGATTTTTTTTCTCTTTTGAAATCTTAGAAGCTATGGAAAGACAGACAGACACATACGAGTCATTTTTCTTGCAGGTTGTACACGGAAGTACTTTTCGAAAAGTAATGCTAAGATTTAAGAAGGAAACTGAAGAATCTAGCTTTAAAACGTGCATATTTTAGTTAATGTTAGTATGTAATTCATGAAATACCGAGAGGAAAAATGAAAAAATGGGTCGATTTTCGCAATCAACCATGTCCGAATACAAAAAGCTTTAAGCAACTTTTTTGAACTTTTTCCTAAAGCATTTTTATTACAGATGCACATATTTCTGCTTTATAAATTTTTAACTTAAGCAATTATATGAGCACGAGGCAAAGGAAGCATTTTATTTTGGCTCACGCCAAGAAAAAAATATTTTCAAAAAATATCGACAAGCTTACACACATCACATTTAGTTTTATATTAGATTAAATTCACAGAACATACCATACAAAAGAGACCCAGTGGCAAAACGTAATTTGGCAAGTTTCCAATCTATATATATCATTTTATACATTTAAATTTTTCGTATTCATATTATAAGGCATAAGTTAATATTGTAAGGGTTTCTTATATGCAGTTTTAATATTTAAATTCACTGTTAACACAGTAAAATACTTTTGTATATTCTGTTACATGTTTTTGTTTTATTTGTACTTAAATTTCTGTGTGTGCGTGCGGTATACTCTTAATGAAATAGAAATTTTTATTTTCTTTTTTAAAAAAAAGAGCTTATTTTTGTCTATGAAAGAGAATGATAAGTATCTCCCCTCCCCCTTGTCCCCCGAAAAGGATATAAAACAAATGTTAACCTTAAGAATAAGTCACCAAAGAGTGAATCGGTTTCCTTTTTTTTTCTCTTCATATGTTTTCGATTATCATACACCATAGAACAAACCAAAAGTTCAAGAGACTCCATTCGATATATATTTCAAATATGATAAAATATATATCTAGATGATTTCAACCCTGTAGCATTTTTATCATATTATAACACAGTATCTCCTTTAATCAAAACAGTAGATGTTTTTCGATCATGAAAGAATTTAAAGAAATGAAGGCTTGAATACGTAGAATATTCAAGCTCATTAATTCACCCTTTCCTCCTTCAAGATTTAAATGTAAAATATTCTAAAACTTTGGACAGAGAAAAAGATACTTCTATGTACTTTTATGCAATAGTACAGTTTTGGAATGCAATCGAGACTCGAACAAATGACCACTTATGCACTCTGCTGCTCAACCACCAAATATGTATGTGTATCAAGCATATAGCATTGTAGCATGTGATGACATGCAACAATGCTAAGACTCGTATCGTGTAGCAGCAGTAACAAATGACTGATTGCTAATTTAAGTAGCAGTATGATACTACACAAAGGCTATTGGCATAAGACCTCGTAATTTTGAACCACAATCAAGTGACGAGGATGTGTGTGATACCTGAGCTTGCACCTAACTCTCCAAATTTTCTCAGACTTAGACTTAATGTGTATCATGTTAGTGATGGGCAAGCATTTCTAAAAAAAAAACGTTTTGGAAAGCCAATATAATTTATTATAAAACTAAAAAAAGACTTTAAAATAGTGTAATTTGAAAATAATTTAATACTAATGCCATACATGAAACTGCGAATCTGCTTTAATAAATATATGAATACTTAAATGTTTTTAAAAATACTTATTTAGAGTGGATTCCCTTTTTTGATCACATAAAAATTGCGACAGAAAAAAAAAA
>BMAV01010865.1:50514-68479 GCA_019973955.1 Trichonephila inaurata madagascariensis | reverse complement strand
CGAAAGTCAACCATTCTCGTATCATGCTCCAATAAGCCGCCCAACATATTCTTTTGATTTTGTTGGTTTTAGAGTACAAAACACAGTAAAAAACTAATTATTGAATCAATAATAAGCATTAGTTAATAAAATTAATTATTAATAACAAATACTTAGTTAAATTTTATGTACTATATACAGAGGATTATAATCAACTGAAAAAAAAAAATCAAGGGCTTTGGGAGTTCCGGACTCGGCGTGCGAAACTAACATATACAGTCGAACCCCGATTTAGCGAATTCATCGGGACTGAAAAAATTATTCGTAACACTGGGGTAAAAAAAAAAAAAATTACAATTTTTTATAACTTACTTTTTGGAAATCCCATAAGCAACTACACAAAAAATATCCATGGTTAGAAGTTACGCGCTTTTTATTCAGCAGCTGAAAATACTATTAGCGAATTATTATCCAGTCAATTGGAAACTTTAAAATTTTGATTAATAGATGTTTGAAAACTTTTTAATTCCTGAGTCGAAAGAGTTCTTGAAGCGGAGAAGAAAATACTGCGTCCTTCACATCCTTCTGTATGAGGTATGTTTTCACAGTTTACACACAATGTAAATAATTAAAAAATGTAGCAGTCTCGATAGGAATCTCCTTATCAATTTCGGCATAAAAATTGCTACACGTTTGACTTCGACAAAATGAAACGTTTAACAAATTTTCAAAAAAACAAAAAAATTTTCCAAAACCGTACATATAATAAACCTTACTTCTCTCATGAAAGATAGCAAATGGTAAAATATATTAAAATATCCCATGCATTGTAGAGTAAGATGATACAAAGGAATTTCCTGTCCCATTCAAAATTCCCACGGTTGGTTATACTCATGGCTTATATACACTGTGACGGGCTCACGCGTCTTTTCATTAACATGTCCTTTGGGTTCTTTTGGGGCCAGGATTAATGGCAACTCTTTTCCAACCAAAACCCAAGAAGTGAAACGTGAAGATAAGTTGCAAATTAGATAGCTTTTAAATATCAGAATTTTGAGTAAGTGAGGTGGGTATTTGGGGAATGTTATGATAGAGATTGTGATACAATTGTAAAGTGACAGCCAACAAAGGTTATCCCGAAGATAGAGCCATTGGGTCAAGGTGCATACCATTACACTCGAGTAAAGACGTAACTCCCTTATGATTAAATCGGTGAACGGATCAAGGTAGGAATTACTATTTATATTAGGACGTGATATTATTGGAATTGAGATTAGGTGGGTTTGATATTGATAGTGGTCCGAGTTACGATATTTCGGTATACTTATATTGTGTGTTCTGTCATCGTAGATTCTCTCACATATATTATTATTATCTAATCTGTTAGAAGATTAAGTTTGAAGGTCTTAATAAAGACAAATTAAGATCAATGGAATCTTCTAGTTCTTTCGCAAATCCTACACCTCTAGCTCACGCAGATAATCCTGGAGAAGGGCGCCCTAGGGGGGCAATTTCACAACACCTGTAAAGTCTAATAATGGTCTAAACCAATTTCCGTTGAAATTTGCAGCGTACAAGAAAAGTCTTTGTTATTCCGTGCAAAAAAGATGATTTCGTTTGAAAAGCCCTGTTTTTTCTAATTCAAACCAATGAAAAAAATATTTTCGGTTGCTGAAATAATTCTTTAATTTGGGGTTTATTATTCATTAAATAGGGGGTTAAGGAAAAATTTCGTTAAATCTTGAAATTCGTTAAATAGGGGTTCGTTAAAGCGGGTTCCGACTGTATATTCAAATTAGTATGGAAATGTTTGCATATGCAAGAATTTAAGTATGCCGTTTTTATTTTATTTTATTTTAAATATTAAAACTAGAAATTTTTATTCTATCTAAAATCCGTAGCTAAACATAAAATATCTAGGAAAGCTACATTTTGCACATAGACATCTTACGGGAATCTGGAACCCTCTGTGTAGCTTAATAATCATCCCCACATCCGAAATGATAGAAATCATTGAAAGAAAAAATATTTACTTAAACAACGTGGAACTATTAAGGTTTTGAAAGCTGAAATATCCATTTATATATGAAGATCACGCGCACGATCATATGTAAGTGATGGAATATTAAACAGACAGAGGAAAGGCAAATGAATAATAAGGCTTACATTTTACACTGTAGCATTATGAATGGGCGATACATTTACGAAAAAGTAACCAGACAAATGTATTCCGCCCATCCCGTAAACTCGTGATTTATCGAGACAGCACTTATGGCCCGATTATGTAAATACTGTAAATGATAATCTCATTTTACGCTCGGAAGGACTGAGAAATGTTTCTTGGCGTGTTGTTACATCACGATACGAAAGACAACCAAGCATTTGAACGGAATCTTCTCTGCACTAATAGAAGAAATATATATTTTCCCTTTAAGTATTATATTAATATAAATAGATAAAACTAGCTATATTTCTTTAATAATGCATCTTCATTAAAAATTACATACGGTTATTTTAGAGCAGTAGTAAGTAGTTTTAGATATATATATAGTAATAATAATTAGATAATAATTAAATTATATATAATAATATTTACAATTTTTATTATATAAACATTTACAATCTTAATAATATTCTCTTCCACACACAAAACTGTTTAAAAAAGTTTTTTTCGATGACGTTAGTTAATATATTAAGTATTTATTTATAAAACTTTTTGAAGCTACACAACAGCTATTATCGACATACCTCGTGTTTGTGAACAATGGTCAAATGACGAGGTCGACACCTAAAATGGAACTCTCCAAACCACTACCCCAGCCCAACTCGATGACTTTGAACCGTCGACAGATTAAACACGCATCTGCCACTCTACACGGCAAATGCTTAGGGTCACCAGGACTCGGACACGCTGCCGGCTACGATCATGACCAACCCAGGCTAGTAACAGATTATGAAGTGAGAACATTATAGTTTTGTCTCAGATTATTACTATTTTAAAACTGAATTTTTCTTATTTCTATAAAGGGTTGTGTGACCACACTCACGATCCTCTTATTAATCCTCTTGGGGAAATCCTTCTTTAATTATGTTTTGAGTTTAAAACCACCTTCCGTAGAGAGAACTTGATTTTATGCTAATTTGAGTGCTATTTAATCCCTGGCAATGTGTGTGTTAGAGTTAGTTCTTAGTCTTTACGCTGTCGTTCAAGTGAGTTGAAAGAATTTGAAGTTTCGTATAGACACCTAGTAAAGATATGACAAGGGCTCTATCATCGGATGATGAGATAAATTAATCATAAGTTGATCAGTCTGAAATAAAAAAATATTATTTTTATAACAATGTCTATTTATTCGGTGTCCCTAACTATACACCTGCAATCTCTGGCTTGCGACAGGGTTACATAACAATATCCATCACTATTTATTATTTCGTTGTCTAATATTAAATCTGGTTTTTGCAATATGAACAATATATATATATATATATATTCTTTTATTGTCAAGATAAAAATTGTATTGAAATTGTATCAAACTCAAAAGATATGAAAGATATATATCAGAATAATTTATGTCTGAAAAGAAAAAGAAATCTGAGTTAATTTCTTGATGAATGAAACTATTTTCAATCAATTAACAATTTTAATTAAATTAAGAACCACCCGAATTATGCTTTGGAACTTGAAAAGTAATTATGTATCTTCTAATTGATTTTAAGAGTGCAAGAAGATAGCAACTCAAGATGAAATAATTAATAGTGAGATTGAACAGAAAATTCCCGTCTTGCAACACTGCTACATAAGTCATTTGAACAGTTTTTGTGATCTGTTTAAACATGAATTATAATTATTGCATTATTGCGATTGTTAACATAATGTACCATTACTACACAATTGCGTTAAATATATTATTGTTAAACAGTGTTATAGTATAATTGTAGCAAATATTACTATAAAATATTGTTGTATAATTAAAGTAAATGCATTATTGTAAAATACCATTCCCGTATGATTATTTTAGCATTTATTTAAAATACTATTTTATTTATATTATTCTTATTAGTGCATTGTCATAACAATGGGATTTATTGTAGTGAAAATATATGCCTTATCTCATATTATGACGCTTAGCTTAAATTAATGCTTGAAAGAAATGGACAATTTGACATCTTCATACATGTCGTCATAATATGTAATTATGGTATAGTTGTTTACAGTAGCGCACACAGGAATTTTTCAAGGGGGGGGGAGGGTTCCGGGGTCGAAAGTTCGCCATTCTTGTACCATGCTCTTTTGGTTTTGTCGATTTTCGGGAACAAAACACAGTAAAAAAACTATTAATTATTGAATAAATAATTAGCATTAATTGACAAAATTAACAATTAACAAATACTTAATTAAATTTTACGTACTATATACTTAGAATCATAATTAATCGGGGGAAAAATCAAGGGCTTTGGGGGGGCCCGGCCCCCCGGGAACCCCCCCCCCTTGTGTGCGCCACTCTGGTTGTTTATTAAAACCCTTTCAGATAATTAAAAAAAAACGATTTTCATAGAAAAGAATTCATGGACTAGATTGATTGTTTAGCACAAGAGTTGCTAAGGGCCTCGTAAATTTAAGCCATAGTCAAGTGACAAGGATGATACTTGAGTTGGCATCTCACTCTAAACCAGGGGTGGCCAACCCGCAGACCGGGGGGCGCATGGGCCCGGCTTTAATAGTTTTGCGGCCCACGAAATTCACATTTCAATTTTACAAAACACAACTATTTTGAACGATATTTTTGTTTTTAGGGCTTTTTTTTTAAACAAATAAATCCCACAACTGTTTCTATTTTATCACGTTGCTTCCGTTACTGTGAATCTTTCTTATTTTTTTTTCTTCCGAAAATGAAATTTATCGAACGTAAATCGCGCTTAAACTTGATGAACGAAAATCTGCAACATCTATAACGACACGCAGATGCACGCACATTGAGAACCACTTTCTAAAACTAAATGAAAGAGTTGAGAAACAAATGACTCACTAATTAAACAAATTAAACATTATTTGATCATTGCATTATTATTATATTATCTATGTTTTAATACATGAAAAACAATGAAAACAATAATAACACGTCATTCTGTTTTAAATTTTCATTCCAATTGATATGCAACCCGCGGAATTATAATGTTTTTCCGAAGTGGCTCGCGAGGTCATTTGGGTAGGCCACATCTGCTTTAAACACTTCCATGCCAGCTTGAGGATTTTGAACATCGACAGAATTAAACGAGCATCAGCCACTTAAATGGCATTATAAGACTTATACATTAATTATTAATAAAAAAAATAAGCACTTTAATTTTTCGGGAAACCAGATTTTCTAATCAAACAAAATGAGACAAAATAAAATTGAAATTAATATAAAAGAAGCTTGTCACGAAGTATTGACACATATCATGTTTATAATTTATTCTACTGCATGAATATACAACAATAACCAATTATACAAAAAGATGCAAATATATTATTAGGAGTCTGATCATTAAAATTTCTTTTTCTGTAATGCGCGGTTTTTTTTTTTTAATTTTTTTAAAACTTAGTTATGCAGTTTTTGAGCTGTTTCAAAGACACAATATGATTTTTTTTAACTACTTTGATCTCTTCTTAACAACTATTCTGCTACTTTGAATTACTTAACCTCTATTATCCCATGACGTAGTAATTGATGCTCAAAGTCTTATCGTTGGAAAGGTTTGGAAGTTTGGTGATTGGGTGACCTCAGGTATCGTCCGTCAGCTTCGCTAAGCAGTTTTAGAGCTGTTTCAAAACACAATAGGGGTTTTTTTTTTCAACTACTTTGAAATGTAAATCTTTTTTTTTAACACATAAATAATACAATTACTTTTAACTTATCATAACAAAATTTACAGCATTAATACTAATCGTTATACGAGTTTAAACTTAGCATCTCAATATTTTTCCAAACTCTTTGCTAATAATTCTTGCATATTAAGACATTTAAAGAGGGAGGGGAGAGAACTTACATTTATCAAATTCTGGAACGACAGCGGAAAAATGTAATGAGTGTGAATGACAAACCTCTCTGTTGAAAGAGTTTCTTGTTATCTATTCTTCTGTCATCAAGATCGGTAATGAATCCTCACTCTTTTATTACTCTTTAAGGAAGAAATTTTGATCATCCCATCAAATCACTTCAGAGATAAGCTCGTTTCCAGATGATTAATATCGTTATATTGACTTAGTTATATTGATGTGTGAAAGAAGAAATAAACTGTTTATCAAAATAATTTTCAACAAATGTGGGATAACGTCGGCCATTAAACAGCAAACATCACAACTAAGTCAAAATATTTACTTTTACAGCATCTCACCAAATTCTTCTTCTTCAATGGCTCGACAGCCCGAGGTGGGTCCTGGCCTTCTCCAGGCCTCCCTACTGCTGGCAACTGTTTTCTAATTTTTGACCTTTAAGATTTTTAGGTCTCACAAATTGCGTAATGAAATTTGCAAATTGTATTTTCTCACATTGGGGGCCGAAATTTACTGTACTTTTTTTAATCTGTTGTCATGGGAGTATTTTAGTACTTTTATTAGTAGTGTAAATTAGTTTTAGTACTTTTATATTATTTAGTACAGTTTATTTTAGTACTGTTTTGTTTTCTGATTTTTATTTCTGGCCAGTAACATTGGTAAAATAAAGCAGAAAGCAGGCACCATAAAACATATTTAAATTTACAATCTTAGTCCTAAACCTACTAATTTACTTAGCATTACTGTAGTTACTATGTTTTATTACTATATATTTTTATATATATTTTATGTAGTTTAACTTAGATAATCAGGGTAGTTTAGTATGATTATCTAGGCTTATTAATAGGCTTCCTAAGGCATGTTTAACCTTACTTAGGTTTATGCTAAGCTTCAGCATTTGCTTACTATTAGTGTGGTTCCTATCTCTGCTATGTACTTTTGTTTACTATGTCGTGATATTTTTTCTTAATATAACTTAATTATGGTGACAATATACATGCAATATATGCTATGTACTATTGTTTACTATTTCATGTGATATTTCTTTCTTAATATAACTTAATTATTGTTACAATATATATACTTTTACAAGCATACTCTACTTGTTTAATACTTTTATATCAATGCCAACAACAAAAATAAACCTCAAGCAAATTAGGGAAAACTCAAAACATTTCAAATAGTTAAATATAATTCACATTTTAAGAATTTCTTATACGCTATTCCCGTTGAATTTTGCTTTGAATTGATGATTTGTTTAAAGAGATATTGAGTATTTTGTGAAACACTTACAAAAAATTACCACTTTTTATTTTTATTTTGAAGCATTTGAGTATTTTTTTTTAAATAATAAAATTGTTTTTTCTTTTCAATGTTTTTCTAATCTATATGTTTGACAGCTACTGCTGTGTAAATAGCTAGGCATTACAGGGGCTTAACTTTGAACAGATGAGATGTCTGCAAGTAGCGATGCATAACGATTTCGGAGGCAATGTGAGAAATTTTTGCATTTGTAAGGTCACAAATAGGAATAAATCGTTCAAGAACTCTTCAAAAGACTGTTTTTGAAACCAATTAGTTGATATAAAAAAAAACCCCTCTAAAAAGTATAGCATTATGCATACTTAAGACAGACGAAAATCTTTCTCAAGCATGGAAAATTCTTTCCAAAGTTGCATACTCAGAAACTTATTCAGCACGGAAAATGATATGCGAGACAGGAAATTGAAGGATCGTAGAATTCTGACGGCTTCCTTTTCTTAATGATCCTTAGTTTGGCGCGACTGTTTCAAATGATTGTCGCGTGGATGGATGGCGAATTTCTCTTTTCGATTCGAAGATAAAATTTAAACTATTTTCAATCACTCCCCTATATTGGGCGTGTCTAAACTTATTTAAGAACCATTTGTACCACTTTTACAAAAACATTCTTAAAGCGCTCTGAATTAAGGTAGTACTAGAAAGTTATGGGAAGACAACTGGCAACAATCCTCGCAATTTTGATTCAAGATCAAGTGACAGTGTTGACACTAGAACTAGCACCCTGGGACCACGATAGCCAAATCGTCATGGTTACCAAGAGGCGTTGTCGAGTTGCACGGCTCGAGTTCTGATGCCAAGGAAGACCCACGCACGGAGGAGCTTATGCTCGTTAAATCTGTCGTGAATCAAAGTCCTCACGTTGGTTTGGTATGGAAGTTAGAAGAGTAGGGTGCCGTGTTAGGTGTCATTCTTGTAACTTGACCACAGTTCAAAATTAAGAAGTCCGTCACCAATAAATGGTGAATTAAGTGCAGCGATGCTAAACATTTACTCACGCACTCATTGAATAAAACCCCATTCTGTTCATCCACGCCTCTCTAATGTACAAATTTTGTGAATCCCAATAGATTTAAGGTTCTCTACGTCAAATGTACGAGAGCTTGAGCTAAATGAGGAGCATATTTTTAGACAGAAAAGTGTTTCCCTTTTCATGAAAATGTGACGTTGTAATTCACAAATCCGTTTATAATATAGCGTTTTTAAAATTTTAAAATACTTCTTAAACACTTATTTTTTTCATCCGAACTCGTAAAGGGATTACTAATTTAGCATTTATGGTATAGGAGAAAAACGTGACATATTTTATGCCGAACACAAAATGAGTCAACTCGTATAAAAATGAGGAATGTAATAAAATAGGCTGCTTGCTCACCATAGAACAGCGAAGCCAGAATACCAGATGTAACACACACACAACGAGACTAAGTGTGTAAATTGAAAAAAAGAGTGGAATTGGCTACAACTGTTTTGGCAATGTCATCCTACGCACCTCCTCGATCCATGTGGCCTGTTTCGCCTTAACCGATCGCGCCAGTTGCTGCGTCATCGAGTGAACACGAGCAACTGGATTCTGCCGCAAAAATGTCGAATCAACATCAAGTTTCTTGCGAAATTTAAGGAATCAGTTACGAAAACATTTCAAATATTAACCGAGGCTTACGGAGATGAAACTTTGTCCCGTGCACATGTGTTTGAATGGCATAAGTGGTTTTTAGGGGTAACGGACAGTGTGGAAGATGATGAACGTGCTGGGTGCCAATGGTCAGCGATTACAAATCAAAACATCGTCAAAACTCGTGATATGAGTGGATTCCCACTCACATCAGTGGCGACTGTTAATCTTTACGACTACATTGAAATATTAAAAAGACTTCGTGCAAAAATTAGAAAAAAATGGGCAGAATCGGGGAGTGATGGGTGGCTGTTTCCCCAAGGCAATGCACCCGCTCACACGGCCCTGTCTGTCAAGCAGTTTCTGACCAACAAAAATATTACTATGATGGGAAATCCTCCTTATTCACCTGATTTGGCCCAACGCGACTTCTTTTTTTATTTCCTACAGTTAAATCTTGCTTAAACGGAATCTATTTTACCTCATTTTAAGAGGTTCCGGCAAAAACGGAGAATCTCCTGAAGGGCCTTCAAAACCCTCGTTCCAGAACTGTTACCAGTAATGGCAGCACCGAATGCACAAGTGTGTAAATGCTGAAGGGAGCTACTTTGAATGTAATACTGTCACGGAGAACTGATTCTATACTATCAATAATTTATTGGATCAGTCTCGTTTTGTGTGTGTGTGAGTGTGTCACACCTAGTATAGTTTCAGTGGTTTTATATCTGAAAAAAAAAACGTTCCAAATTGGGGTCCTATTAATTCTCTGTAACAGAGTAACTAAAAGCGAATAAGTGCTACTAAGAACGCTGATGAAAAATAAGAGGGAATGAAAAAAATTTCAAAGAGAATTTCGTGATCAAATGACTCTCTTTTAAGAAATTTTTTTATTTAGAATCAAATATTCTCATCTTTGAAAAATATAATTTGAGCAAAAATTGTGTTCTAATACTAATCTTTTTTTAGTCGCACATCCGGTATCGTTGTTAGTGACGCTGACTGCGGTGCCGTAGGGTCTATGTTCGAATCCCGGATATGACATGGATGTTTGTGTTGTAATCCTTCTCTTCTTTGTGATGTGTGCTCCACGCTTACTTCTATGTAAGCACCCGTGTGATACTTTGTGGTGCACGGGGTTATAAATGTTCTCAATAAAAAAAATACTAATCTCTTGACTCTTCTTGGGACACATCTTACACGGAAACTTAAAAAAAAAACTCCATGTAGATTATGTTGTAATAAGCATTTCTAACCCGAACACAAAATACACATCACATCGTTTCCATCTCACACTGCTCCTAAGCAAATACTATATAAGCAATTCTCTATAGTTTTCCAAAAACGTACTTTCTTTTTATTACACTAAATAGAGTGTGGTCAGGGAATGATATAACATATCAGACATAACACTTTTGATCCAAATAACTGAATGTTTGCTCTAATATTGTTGGGTGTATGATAAAAAACAATCAATGAAAATAGCATACAATCATATATATGAAGGTAATATATGATAAAAATGAATTATAGTATAATATCACTCAAAAGAGTCTTATTATTTTAAATGTTATTTTTTTAATTGAATTTTTGTTGATATTGTATGAGATCGTCCATAAAAACCCAGATTGTAGGATTTTCTGACTCTTCTCCAAATGACAGACAACACGCTATACAAAAAAGTGTTCAATCTCAATCCTCAGCCCAACAAATATTTTCAAATGTTATCAATATATGTTACAAATATTCCCAGCATCAACCATTAGTTCTAAAACTAACCAATATGTACCACACACGATGTCTCAATACCATCCTGTTATCATTGACTCTTCCCATTGACTATAATGTTAATATTGCATTGACTACTATGAGTTCTGAGTGAATATCAAACAGAAAGGTTTGGTAATATGGATTTAATCAAGCTTTAAGCAACTCGTAAAATGTACCTCAAAACCATTAATATATGGTTCATATAACATCAGACAGTCATCACAGTCTCACAAATGTAAATGATTTCCAGAGTTGATCCCATAGCCACATAAATTCAAGACATACAGTAATCATAAATGATATTTCTCACTGATTTGTGATTGGTGATCACAATAAACATCCATAGCCAAGGTTTGTCGAACTTCTAGATGCACGCCAAACACAAAATTGCTTGAACTTTAATGACGATTTTATAATTTGGGTTCAAAATCAGTTGATATACCCCGAGAATGTATTATAAAAATATTTTATGATCTCTAAAAGTTATCTCAATCAGTCATGATGTCTTTTCAAAGAAACGCTGAATATGAACCAGACACATTGTCTGAATAACTTCCTCCCGGATGATATTGAGACGACACCTCAGGAAATAAAAATTTTATCCGCCATTTGCATCTAATTATCTATCCAGACAAAGAAAGATGCATATTTTTAGTTGTGAAGATATTCACTCGATGGAGCATCATTCCATTCTTTTTCTGGATGGCTCGAGTTTGCCTTTCAGAAAAGAATTCCCCCCGTACCTACAGTTGTAGACAGTTCAGAGCATGCTTTTATTATTCATGACATATCATAGAAGGAGATAAACATTGAGATAGAAGTTAGATGTACATAATGCGGAGGGTAGTAACATTCCAGCACGTCTTCCTCAACGGCCGCGTGTGCACGTTGTCAAAGTGAGATCCTGGAATCCAGTATTTGCTTCCTCACAAACGCAGTTTTTTTTTAAAAATTAAATATGTCTGGATTCTCTACAGAAAAATCTGCAAATCTGAAGAGCTCGTGTCTCTGGAATGACTAATATCTTAGAGACTTTTTAAATTGAACAATGATAAAAACTGCTAACTATAGCTATTTATTATAACAGATCTTATTGATATTGATTATATACGTTATATCGTCGATCAATTTCGTCAATTCAAAAGACTTCACCAAATGCAGCAATATGCAGCCAATAGTGGAAATCGTTTCCGCCTCATGTTTCTAGTACTATAACTGCATTACAACGATGACAGTATTCGGTGACATTTTTTGAATTAGCAACATCTTTTAATTTCTTGAAATGGGTCGATGGTTTAATATGTAAGTACCTTGATGCTGTCAGGACTAGCCAATATGAAAAAAGTGTCACAAATATTTAGATAATTTTTTAGGCTCAGACAAGAATTACCGAAATAATGATAGTACCAAAAGCAATACGCGGGATATTGGCAACAAAACTAATTTTGAGCCGTAAACAATCGAATTAATAAATCTAAGCTATAGAATGCCTACCTTTCTTAACTTCTGCAATTCATTGATGAAGAATATGATATATTCACATTTACCGACTATGTAACATTTCCTATTAAACCTTGGGAAAAATCTTTAGTGAAATTCGGATTTTAAAGCATGAATTGACTTCAATATTGTCAATCAGGAAGGTTTCGGACATTGACCACTCTGCTACTATTGGGTTTTAAAAAATAGAAATGCTCGTTTTAATTTTTAATGTTTCATGTTTTATTAATCAACTTGTTTTCGTTGTGATATTGCTAAGTGGTATATGTCTTAAGTGCACCGATATCCAGATAAAGAAATACTCTTAATTTTAATTTGCTCTACTGGTTCCCTCTCATCCAATAAAGCGAAGTTACATAATTCTAAGCTTAATTTTCCCTCTTTCACGTATCTATTTTTTTACGTATACGGATAGCAATCATACAGTGGAAGAAAATATACAGAAAATCAGTTGAATTGAAAAATCAATATATAAAAAACATAATGCGGCAATTTGTATAACTGCCTTTTTTTCCCGAATTAAACAATAAAACGTGAAAAATAGTTCATATTATTATAAATAGTTTTAATTTAAGAATTACTAACTATAATTTTAATTAAAAAATGAACTAAAAACCGTATCAGTATAGTAGCTCTCGTTGCTTATTTTGATCACCGAAGTCTTTCTGGATACCTGTATTTCTGCAGGATACACGATAGTGAATTAGACCACTCTTTTTGAAAAAGTTTACATCCTGTTGATGGTGCAGTTTTATTTAAAACCATTTAGCGTTGTGTGATGTTTCATGGTTAATTAAAATGTCTCCAATTGCAGAAAACTAAGCAAAAGAAATTCCTCATCTGGAGAACTGAAATGTTGCCTGCTCAGTAGCTGCAGATAGATTGTTCTACAGCGCAATATAATAAGTTAATTACAGTAATACGAGCTAAATATTCTAATAACACAGTAATCACCACTTTCCTAAGAAATTTTATCCCTTCAGATCACCACAAGTCATTGGGTCTTAATTTAACTGTATTTACTTCAATGTATAGAGGAGAGTGGGGTATTATGGAAAGTCTCGGCTAATATGGAATACCAAGGTTTTGGCTCCGTTTGTAGCTACTAATGCATGGCAGTACTGAAGAAAGACACTCATGATGTATTGCAAGGATATTTGACCACTTGTTGTTGCCATACCACTTGCTACTGAGCAAAATGTGTTTTAACCTACTCTAGACACGTGACTTGAATATTAAAGTTAGGAATAATGTACATTAAAGGAATTTTAGTTTGTAATACTAAAGTCGTTTTTTAGCTGACAATGTTTTGTCCTTCAGTTTAGTTCATTTTCCAAGATGGTTTGTCGGGTATTATGGAATACTAGATATTCCAAAATATCCAACACATTTTATTCAATTGTACCATTTGTAATAGACTTTATGCCATCAACTAAAGACTCAGAAAAAAAAGAAGCTGAATGTATTTTCTGTAAACGAAAATTCTTTGAAGATCAAAGAGAGAAAATTTGGATTCAATGCTTCAACTGTTTTCTGTGGGCTCTCCTTGACAAAACTAGACTGGGAATTTTGTTAATAAATTAGAAGCAGAAAGGACATTCACGTATTCTTAAGAATATGGCTTTTATTGTTAAAAATAATTACATTTTTAGAAGTCTTAGTTAGTTTTCCAATGGTTTAAACCACCTATTCCATATCACCCGACTATTCCATAATACCCTCCATTTATCATTTTTTAAAATATTTTTGATGTGTAACATTTTTCCCTCGACTACTGGATATTTGTCGGAATGATTTCGTGAAAAGGGACGGAAATGGGTAACAAGAAGTGACGTAAGCGAGCGCTATTTGATTTGACCAATGAGAGCGCGAGTTGCTGTTCTTTGCTACCCTCGCATCGGGGCTCCTCTGTAGTAGCCATCAAGCGCTCGAGCGCTTGATTCTAAATCCACAATCGGTTTGTAAAATCTACGCCTTAATTGCAAGAAACTCTGTATTGAGCAAAAAAAAAAAATAAAAATTGCTGATCTACACATTCATCCTAAGACCAATTTAAACGTACTCCGCTCCAATCTAGGCACATGCAGCTAAAACTCATATTAATCAATTTGAAGCTTCTGAAAGCATCATTCTCCGACAAATATTAAAAGCTCGATGGTTCGTGAGGAATTAAGACCTCAGATCTGAGAGCAAAATGATGTCTATCAGACAATTTATCAAAATTTAGCAACTAACTTCTTTCAAAAAAATGATAACTAATAATCTGTCGATCTTGGACATTGAAAAATATATCCCTGATCCTAATTTTAACAGCAACATTCTTTCGGATCCACTCTTGAATTAAAACTTTTAATTAAATTAATTTCATTTTTACCATGATAAAAGCCTACTTTATCTCTTTTCACGAGCCCTCGTGTCCTAGTGGTTAGAGAATTCCCGGGAGTTTGCTGTTTTCAAATTTACTTTAAATCACTTTAATTTTCCTTCGAAAATTATTTCTCTTGATCAAATTTAAATTTCCACGTTCTTTCCTGATTTTTTCTATATGTGCTCTTTATTTTTTATTAGCAAATTCATTACACTGGTTTAGCTGTTGCAAATTCTTGGCTTCTGTGCAAACAAGATGCAATATTAAATAAAATTCCTCAAAAAATAAAAATGGATGGCTTAAAATTTAAGTTAGAGATAGTTGAAGCATTATGAACCTCTCAACCTACTGAAAAAAGTATTTTAACTGATAAAGACAACAGTGTTGTAATTCCACTCGCAAAAAGAGCGAAGCGTTATAATCCACCTGCTATACATGTCACGGCTTTTATCCTGGATAAAAGGCTTCATATGTATAGCCATTTTCGATGTGTTGATGACATTTCAAGGCCTCGCAGGTGCAGATATAAAAACCACAAAAGCAGTTCGAAAACATGTTGTGAAAAATGCAATGGTTATTTATACTTGTCAAAAACAAAATAAAAGATTTTTACAGTAAATAAATAATGAATTAATTGAAGAGTTAATTGTACATCAATAATTTCCTTATTTATAACAATTTTAGTTAAGATTGTTTCTTCAATCAACTTAGAGCTAATGTATACCTCGTAAAATTTCATAGGTGACCTGTTTCACAGATAACGCCCAACGCACACGATTGTGCGGGTATATGTTCCAGGGGAGGGAGGAATTTTTTTAGTATTTTTCCCAGTGTCATTGGGGTTCGTATAGTATTAATATAACCAGAAGAATTTAATATTTAAAGATAAAAATAATTCAGGTGTTAAAGGGATATCCCGAAGGTGGTTCTGTTCTTTTAAAAAAACTATCACTCGCTTCCCATGATTTTGAGTGGTGATTTTAACTTTAACATCAGTTTGCCAAAGGCTGAGCTGCTCATAGCTTTTTTGAATGATGAACTCAAGCTCGAAATGAATACAAATCAAAATGTTTCGACAACGAACAGTGGTACTGTTATTGATGCTGTTTTTCAACGCTTTTTAAATATTTTGAAATCACAAGTACATGCGTCATATTTTAGTTATCACAAGTCTGTTATCTCCGCTCTTCCCCAAATTGAACAAGAATAATTATTTTTGATAAAAAAATTGTATTAGTCCTTGTTTTAATTAAATAAAATTTTCATTAAAGATATAGTTATTCAATCAAAAATTATTTCCAATTATACCCAAGAGAGAGAGATTCATTTTTTTCAGGAAAAAAGTTAGTATTGCGTATTTACCACGATAACATGTCAGATGTTACACATCATATGCGACAACTGTAAGTCTTGTTTCTTTTTTTTAATAACAAAATAAATATTATTTTGACAAGTGATAATTCCTTACAATCGCTTATTGTATACAGGGAGATTCTCTCTACCACACCGAAAAACTTCCAAGTTTTGTACGGGGAACAGAAATGACTCAGAATCACATAGAAATACAGGGTCACAAATGCCGAGCCTGGTGCAAAGAAGCGGAGACAAAGAACAAAAACACATTAATGGGAGACAAAAGATTTTATCGAAAGATTGTACTACAACAGGGGTTCAAAATTACGACCAGAAGTCGTTTGGTAGACCTGGCAGCGGCCCTGCATGGAATTCCTTACGTTCTGGAAGATTTCTGTCATATCACATATCCTTTCGTCAGCTACAGATATTCGAAGGATGATGTAATCAACTGTGTGTAGGAATGGGAATCTCGTACACCAAACACTTTATGTGTCCCCAGAGAAAGAAGTCCATGCATTTTCGAACACCTGTTGTAGCACAACCTTCCAATGAAATATTTTCTGTCCCATTAATGTGTTGCAGTTTCTGTTCTTTTTCTCATTTGCGCCTCTGTATTCCTATGCGATTCCGAATTGTCTCTGTAACCCCTACACTTTTAGCGACGTCTTAAGACTTCTTGAGGACCTGAGCCCTTACTCAAAAGTAGACCCTGGGCCCTTACACAAATGTAGGCCCCACCTATGACCCTTTAAAGCAGACAGTACATAGCATACGTTGTCAAATGAGTGTACAAACAAGGACTTGAAACAAATAAATGTGTATGACTTACAATTGCACAAACCGGCTCTACCGATTGCCACCTTTTGACTCAATCAGTAATGAGTGTGTATGATTGTAGGCCTAGACCTTTACAGGGGACTACGGTCATTACATTCATACAGTTAACATATCCTCCAAAATTTCCAGTTTTTTTGGAGAATACAACCGGAAATAACATTTGATCGTTAAAGTTATTAGAATTATGATCGTACCAAGGCTGAGTCGAGAACGAGACGAAATTCCCATTGCGGCCGAGGCCTTGGGCCCAATTGGCCTATGCCATAAGATGGATCTGTACACACCCAGTAAGTCTGTCGATCTGGTAGCGAATCTCCCCGTATATTCATGATGATTTTGGAGACTTATCAAAAACCAGTAAAGTTATTCTTAGAAATATAAATGTGGTAATCCATAATACTCAACTCTCATCTAACTAAAAACAAATATTTCTTAAACTGAAATTATCCGAGAGCTTCATTTTTTCCTTCCAATGAAATAAATAAAGTTAAATAAAAATGACTCAATAATATAAATCATTATTTTAATCAGACAACTGTGAACGACCCAGATGATCGAACGTGATCTCACCCACATAGAAGATGCGACATTTCAGACTCTCCCTTTAACCCCTGTCACTCAGGCAGGGATTCCTGTGGGGATAAATGGCAGACGAGAATAAACAACCTTTCTCTTCCCCTCTGGAAAGGTGGAAATCCGACTTCTAAGGCTGTGATGACAATTTATCTCCGTCCTACACCCCTCTTAATTAGGTCCTCAGGCCCGTTGCTAGGAGACGGATCACTTTGATAAGGAGAGTTTTTGTAGCACCCCCGTCGATGTTCTTCCCTCTGATTAAAGGGATCACCTCTGATAGCCCCTCCACCCCCTAGGACCCTCCTCTCACTAGACCCTACACGAGAGCCATCCATCTTGGAGTCGTCTGGATGTTATATGATGGGAAAAATCCAGGGTGCGAGGGGGCGTTCAATTATTCGCACGAGAAGCGTTAGTGGCGTGTTTAGAAGTGTGAAGCATTCCCCCCACAGGAATAAATTTTGTTTAGCTCGCCGCTGATGAGTTATGTAGATTGTCTTGATCTTTTTGGTTTAAATAATTGATATATAACTCCTTAATAATCACTTATTAAGTTATTCAAAGTGATTAATACGTAAGAGTTTCAATGTTACACGGTCTTAAAATATTT
>BMAV01010865.1:20838-37577 GCA_019973955.1 Trichonephila inaurata madagascariensis | reverse complement strand
AAAAAAAAGCAACAGCAGGTTTCAATGTACCAGGATTGGGACCCTTTATAAAGAGTGAATGAGTGTTTATTAAAGTTGGATTATACAGCAGCACGAAGGCTATTAGCGACTGACCTCGTCATTTTGCTTCTCGGTCAAGTGACAAGGACGACACCTGTCCAAACTACCATACTACGCCCAAAAGAGGACTTTGAGCCTCGACAGATTAAACATGCTTTGGACCCTCACCACAGTGGGACTTTAGTACAGGGGTACTCAACCTTATTCCCCGCTGGGCCACATACATACGGTAGATATTTCACGAGAGCCACAATATGACGATTAATGAGGAAAACATAAGACCAAACTTAAAAGGTGGAAATTTGATCAAAATATTAAAGCTCATTTTTGGGCTCTTTTAATACTACATTAATCTATCAAGCACACACACAAAAGTTTTTCGGTTGTATGCATTTTTTACTGAATTATGAGATAGTTTCGATTTACTTTCATCCATGACCAAGCTCCTTGCTTACTTTCTACTGTCATGTTAACAAATCTGTGATGCCATTTGATGTTTATCTTTTGACAAATACTCACTTATTTTTATCTCGTATATTGATTCATCAAGTGCAGAATGGCAGCAAAGAGTTTTAACTGAATTCCAGACCGAAATCAGTATTATTTGTTTATAATTAAAACTCAGTTTCCCTATAAAATAGTCACTAATCCAGCTCAATTAGCTACTTCATCGTTATTTGTCAGTAACTGTTACAGTTAAAAATATTGCAAAAATCTTGCCGTGCGACATTGACAGCAAAACTTACAGATTTTATTGTTTGGTTGAATTCCCTGCTGAATTTTTAATGCATTATTCTTTAATAATTAGATTTTTTTAATGCAATGGGCCACAAGCGGGCCACTGAGAAAAGCCCGGTGGGTCACATGCGGCCCGCGAGTTGAGTATCGCTGCTTTAGTGGCATTAGGCTCGAACACATGACACGCCAGACACGATTTGTGAACATGACCACTGGGCTAACATGGCCTCTCTTCTATGTATTGAACTTTAAGTTAGTAAAAGAAAAAAATTATACAATGTCGGTATGGTCAGAAAATCATAAAAATAAATTAATGAATCAAATTCGGGATCCCAGGTCTAGAAATGTCATTTCAGCAACTCCTGGGTAACACGAGCCACTGCGCCGACAACCCCAGCATTAGAACTGCGTCTTTCTCCCAACGAAATGGAATCTTAATTTCAACCTAACGAGGTCTTAATAAGACGGAAGTCCGATCCCCTTTAAGCGCTCGCAAAATTATAATTCTATCGGAAATTCGAAACTTGTTGATTACCCAAATCTCCGCTTAATTACGGACCAGATTCAGATATTAACGGAGTCCTTTCAGAATCTGGCTTTTCTAAATGTCCTTTCAAGATTTCGATGGTTATGACCCTCGAAGGGGAGCATCGCCACATTGAGAGGCGATTACACCGACCGTTGGGGCGATTTGCCTTCTAGAAGAAAAATTTGGAAAGGAGGATATTTGAAATTTTAACTTAAACACTTTTGAAAAAAGTTTTCAATATATTTTAAGCGGAGTTGAAAACTCTCTCTATATATATCTATCTATCTATATATATATATATATACTGATAATGTTAAATTGGCTCTTTTCGATGTACCATCATTATAAATATATCATACAAAATTTACAAACCTATGAGCAGTAGTTTCTCAGAAAAGGTACATCGAACATCGAAATTTACATTTTGAGATAAATTGATTTTAATGTATACAGTGAGACTTCTAATCGATTAGGAAATAAAAAAAAATAATAAAAGACTCAATTTACTATAAAGGATGCATGTTTTGGTTTGTATCAGATGTTCAACTTTTAAGCAAAAACGAAGTACTTTGTTTACATTTTCCCCCATTCAAATGGGCGTGGCCCAGTTTCAACGATTATTTAAAAATAGGTTTTAAAGGCTTCTAATTACCCTAGAGGTTAAAGTAAGGTATTTTTAGAAAGGTTAAAATCTAAACAATTTTTGAAAATGTAAAAATCTCAAATTGTCAAAAAAAAAAAAAAGATTTTAGCTTTCCAACACCCTTTAAATCACCTGATTATGCGACATTACTATAGTCTTAAATTCAAAAATGCAGATACCTAAATGATATTGTAATGTCATCCATTCTTCCTCTCTTGTATATTATTTTAGAATCGTTCTTATTTCTGACACTGGCATAGCTCCTGAGTGTGAGCCCTGTATCAAAAATTCCTTGGGGTTTTTTTTAGGGCTGTTTAACATTTTACGATTTTTTTGCTGACACGTGTTGGAGCCCCTATATCTTTGATACGGTTGATACTTCATTTTCTACGCTCTTGATTTTTGATAATTTGATGATATTTTTGAGGAATTATTGTTCTGGATATATAATTTAAAAAAAAAGATTTACAAAGGAATAGATGAAGTACATTTAAATATCACAGTAACAGAATTTCTGCATTCATCTCCTGTGAGAGTGTATTCATCACCTAATATGCATTACCATAAACATTATAAATTATATTTCAAATGAGAAAAATACACAATCTTTTTACAATATTACCAAAAGGCTTCATATTTCTACATGATTCAAAGTACAAAATCTGTTTCTTTCGACTCAATTCGGTTTTGTTACAATAAAAGGCATTTAAAAAAAAATATTCGAAAATTGAAAATTCTTACCTTACTAACTTTTTTATTCGCCTAGAATTTGATGAATCCCGATATTTTCCCGTTTAAATCGTACGGCACCTTTAGCCATTAAATTAATTTTTTTTGATAATTCCACATACATATTTACCTACTCTTTAAGCACCCATCATAAAAAATTTTCACATAACTATCTAACATTTCCGTTGTGTAGTATCTCAAGATTCAAAAGGTCGTGGTAGCCTAGCGGTTAAAGTTATGCACTCGCGGCTGGCGTGTCATCAGTTCGACCCTTGTGCCATTGAATGAGTGAGTGAATATAAACGTCGCACTATTCAGCTACTCGAGGGCATTTGGCGGCGGACCTCATAATTTTGAATTATGGACAAGTGACGAGGATGACACCTGAGCTGGCACCCTCCTCTTCTAACTTCCCCACCATACCAACGGAAGGACGTTTGAGCCTCAATATATTTAACGTGCATCAGCCCCCTCTGCATGGCGGTCTTCAGTGGCATTGACTCGAACTCCTGCCACTCCGGCCATGAATCCGTTATCTTGACCATTGGCTACCACAGCTCTCAGTGCCCCTGAAAATCTGCTGTGCAGATGTTTGATGCGTGTTAAATCAGTTAGCTTGGTGTGGAATATACGCGATGCATCTTTCAAAAGAAAATGGGCTGCTCATAATATCTATTCTAATTTATCTGATTATTTCGACAGACTTTGGTGTCATCCTCTTTACCCGACCGAGGTTCAAAATTACGAAATTCCTCGTCAAATCGTGTTGCTTTTAATGGATATTATCATATGGTGCTAAAGCATATTTGCAATTACAGTAATTTTGATGGATAAAATTGAAGTGGTTTTGCTATAAATTGAAGTAATGATATCTAATTATCAATTGACTAATTAAATTTCAAATTTAACTCAGTTCTTTTTTTACTTATTCTGAGAAATAGTTGCCTGGTAGGGCAGTGAGTGAATGAATATTAACGTCACACTGTTCAGTTACACGAGGGCTTTTGGCGACGGACCTCGTCATTTTGAACCATGGTCAAGGGACGAGGACGACACCTGAGTTGGCACCCCCTCTCCTAACTACCACACCATACCAACGGGAGGACGTTTGAGCTCTCGACAGATTTAAGGTGCCTCGCTCCCCTACACGGCGGGTTGTTAGTGATACTGGGCTAGAACTCGTGACATGACTGCCATGATTCGATATCTTGACCACTAGGCTACCGTGGCCCCGACAGGTAGGATAAAAGTCATTCTAAATATACGTAAATTAGGGTATTATGCAGACCCAAGTAATTTTGAGTAACAGTGAAGTGATACTTATCTGGTATATACTTGACTCTTCTAACTTCCACATTACATCAAGTTAAGACCTTGAAATCCACTTGGTATGACCTCAAACATTTAAGGGGCAACAATAGTTAGTTCTCATGTGAATATTTGGAGGGGTGTGATTAAATAATTGTTCATTAACATATTATGAATTAACACAAGGATCATCGGTGTCCGAACATCATAATTTTTTTACCACACATTCAAATGACACCTGATTAGGACCTCATTCTAGACACTTCCGCCCCAAGCCAATGTGAGTACTTTAAGCCTCGACACATTTAACGCATATTTTCTTCTTTACACGTCGTATTTTCAATGACACTAGGATTCTAAGCCATGGCCCAACGGATACAACCCGGGTCTTCGTCCTTAGTGACCATAACCCCTCGGCTACCTCGGTGAAATCTTTGGTGGAATGAGGACTCGAGCCAGTGACTTGTTTAAACATCTTTGAACATGAATTATTACTCAATAACTGAGATCACGAATGAAATTAGCAAATTCGAACCACATAAATAGGTATAGACTAAGACTCTACAGGAGTGTAAGAAATAACCCACTTCTATTTATAATGAAGCTATATGTTTCCAGAACAAAATAAGGCGAATAATTCTGTTGTTCAGCAGTGTTCCGCAACCTTTTTATCGCAGCGAACTGGTCAACGTTTGTTAATTTTACCGCGACCCGCTTAGGGGGAGGATGTGTTGATTGTTTATATCTTAGACTGTTTTGATTTAAAAATTTTAATTTAATTGTATTTATAATCGTGACTTCTGAATAAAATATGGTTACACCAAAAAATGAATATAAAGTGATTTAACAAGGAATATTAAGTGATTTTCATAAAAAGTAGACCAAAACTAAGAAAAATATACCACAGTAAATAAAAGAGAAAAAATTTAATGTTTCTTGTGCGGACCAGTAGTATTTGATCCACGGACCGGGGGTTGCGGAACACTGCTGTATATATATATATATATATATATATATATATAACCTTTTGAACTCAAAACCCTTCAAGTTTTATTTTAACTGAAATGAGTTATATATCATTTATAAAAGATTTCATATGTATAATAGATGATAGGCTACAATAATATATACAAACATATATGTGCGCATATATATAATATAATGTAAAATTTTTTACACGTCTTTTAAATAAGATAACCTAGCATGTCATAACAATAATTTTAAACAAAGTTGCTTGTACATACATAGTTAGTAAAGTAACCATTACATGGCAAAGCTTTAATTAGGTTATTTAAGTCATCAAGTCCAACAAAATTATTTTATGTGACAATTCTATTCTTCAGTCAGAAATGCAAGGGCTTACGGTACTTTATCACGAGTAGTCAGTTCTCAGAAACACATTTTGCATACATACGTCTGTATTTATGAGGGTTCGTGGACTAAAACTGCACAGAACGTCTTTGTTTCGATTCTAGTAATTAACATACAAAAATTACGGTGGACTGCATGAAGCTCCCATAATGTAATTAAGACCCAGGAAAGGACACGTCCTTGGGAAAAGAAAACTCTAATTTTCCAAACAGTAATAAGACTATACAAACTATGCTACGCCCCTGCACCCACTTGGAATTGTCATCGCCCGCAACGCGGAACACTGACCATTGCGAGGGAGGGGGACATTATCTCGTCCAGAATTATACCCTCCCCCTCCTTCCGCCGCAGAGCTCAATGCATCGTTACCATTTCCGCAATGCTAATTTGTGCATCGAGGAAGGCCATTTGCACCTAATTACAACCCCAGCTTCATTCGGGATGCCCGACACAACGTCCTTCCCCTCCCTCTGTCATTCGGCTAATTTCGAGTCGTGACGTCACGTACATTAGTCCTTCGATTAATGGCACCCATAGTTTTTGCTCACTGATGTTTACGAATTCGTTAAACGTATTACGTGCCGTCAAAACTAATATATTCTTTTAAATCGTAAATTTTCGATTTTGTACAGTTAACAAAGGGTTCGAAATAAACGTATGTATGAAGTTTTATTATTCTTAAAAGTTGTGTTAAAAGTGACTGATGAATGGGTGAGTACAGAAGAACGTCGTTTATCCGAATCAATTCGGACCGGACACCATTCGGATAACCGAATGCGATCCATGCCGTATATGAAACCGGACACTATGCGAATATTGAAAATCATCACATGCGGGAAACGTACTTGAAGAAAAATCAAAATATGTGCAAAATGTCACAATTTTACCTTTATTGTGGAAAATAATCACTTATTTTTCGCTGTACACTGTACACCTTCGTTTTTTCACTGCAAGGTCTCTGATTCTCTTGAACAACAGTAGTTGAGTAGGACAGCATTCTGATTGTTGTTCGTACTACTCCATAGTAGCCTCTAACGCAGAAAATGTGCCAGGATTTGATGGACCCTTGCTATTTTCGTTGTTGTTGTCCTCGTATTCATTCGTTTCATCGTCGTCGGATTCTGCTTGCATGGGAGTCGCAATCTCGTCATCATTTAGCATTTGAAATCCCCTTACTCTTCTGCATCGATTGCCATCCAGGTTTCTATATCTTCATCGCATTCTTGAAATTCTGAGATCGATTGGACAAAGTCGGTAATCTCATCCATGTGGTCGTCATTGCAGTCTTTTTCGCCTTCAAAATTGACAAAAAACAAAAAACTGGTTCGGATATTTGACGTTCGGATAAACGACGTTCTACTGTATTTATAAATTTCACACTATAAAACTACACGAAGGCCATAGGTAGAATCCTCAAAGGAGCCGAGTTCCCTCGAAAATGGTTCAGAGCTACAAACTGTTGAAGGCTATAGGCGACGGGCCTTGTTATCTTGATCCAAAGTCAAGTGACGAGGACGACACCTGAGCTGGCACCCCTTCTCTGAACTTTTACACTATGCCAATGGGAGGAAGGACTTTGTGTCACGACAGATTTAACGTGTATCAGTCCCTCTATATGGACTTTCAGTAGCACTTCGGCTTGAACTTAAGACATGCCAACCTCGAGGCCGTGGCTATAATTACTAGGATTTCACGGCCCCAAATAGTGACAGATGATATATCATTTTCCAATCAACGCTTCATAATATATGAACTCCAGTATGATTGTAAGGTACATGTATCCGTTCCTCTATCAAAGGAAGTGATAGGTTATGTATACATACTGTTAAAAGAATTTTCTTTTCCATAAATCGGTTTTCTCTCCTCTAATAATTAAGTCCTTTTTTACGTGTAAAATGTAACAATAATTTATAGGTCATTATAATACATATAAATACGTCACACCAAACAAAAAAATACCACAAACTATCAATATTTATCAATACTAGTGATTAATCTATCTTTTATCAGATTTGAAACTGATTAAAGATATCTTTTTTACCTTACAAGAAAAAAAAAAAAGAAAAAGACCAAGAAAAGCCTCAAAGGAAAAAGCAGATAAAGCACTTTTTTTTCTGGAGGTACCTCTACGAACTTCCCTTTTCAAAAGGAATTTCCAAAAGCGAATTCTTCTCATCCTTTGTAAATCCTTTAATCTATTCACTCCAGATATTAAAAGAATGCCTTCTTGGCGATATAATACATTTTTTTTCTCTCTTTCTCGTGGTCAGATCTGTCAGAATTACGCCGAAGAGAAATGAGCGCCAAAATTGTTCTTTTCCCCGGGAACAAAGAGCTCCAGAGTTTCTGTCCTTTTTGTGAAAAGGCTCCAGAACCATTTGTCCTCGCAGTGTCAACAGCGTGCCTTTGTCTGTCCTGGAAGGGAAAAGGGATTCTTAATTACCACCAACTTTCAAGTTTTCCCGAAAACTTTTGCTCGCCAACAAAGAAAAATCCCGACAAAGGGGGAAGCTGATATGTCGATATGTGGGGTATGAAAGGAAGGATTGCGTTTATTGGAAAACTCGTGATTAATCAGGAACCAGGTAGCAGATGACGTCCTGCAGCCTTTGCTTGTTCAACAACTGAGCTGGGAACACTCGCTTAATCACGGGACCGTGTTTTCCACCCCTGTCCCCCGCCTTTTCTTATTCGCAAAAGGGGTGGGGAACGTTATCGGTGTGTGAAAACATTCATTTAGGGCCGATAGGAATGTTTATGAAAAATTTTAATGTTCGAGAACACCAACAACTGCGATGAGAGTGAGTAAAATTAATGGTTGTAATACCGTACTTATATATAATACAGGCAAACAAAAGACGTGACTTATCATCCGTGCCCGGATGTCTTCCAGGGTTTTGGTTTTTCGAAGTTATTTTTCAGTAAAAATTCGACTATTGTATGCAAAAATTAAGGATTATGTTATTCAGAGAGCGGAAAAAAGTTCCCCCTCCGATATTTTCATGTTTTAAATATGGTGGTTCTTTTATAGTTTATTTTCATGCAATCAGACTAGTGCTTGAAGATGACATAACGATTTGTTATAGATTGCCTTAAGCCTTTACATAATTGACACGACAAGAACATCTTGCTTAAATAACCAAGTTGGTAAATGAATTCCATTTCTTCGTCCCTTTTATTCAAGTATGGTCTACAGGGGTCACCAATTGTGACCTTGTTAGGTAAAAGTGCGCAAAGCGATTGCCTGTTTTATTTAAGTACATAAGTTTAATTTTGATTCATCGAGGAAACACCAGTGGCGTAACGTACAGCCCGGAAACCCCCACGTTGCGGGAGGCCCAGGGATTCTAGGGAGCCCTAAGCCCAACTGACGCCAAGTATGTATTTGGGCTTGGGGCCCCAAACTTGATTTTGCAGGGGGCCCTAGTATTCTCCGTTACGCCACTGTAAAACACTATTATTTTATTGTACGTTATAACTATTTCTTTAATGCTCCTTATGATCCCCCTGTATTCATGAAATTTCTGAAATGTTATTAATTTAATAGGACTTTATCATGTGATTGGCAGTTCAAATTTCTAAGACTGAAACAGGGTTGTAGCTACCGTCGTATCAATGATACGGGGCCCCCAAACTACAAGGGCCCCAACATTAGTAAGCAAAAAATCCTAAAATATTAAGGGGCCTCCAAAAAGGGGTCCAGAGGAATTTTTGATACAGGGTCCACTCAAAACTAGCTACGCCAGTGTGGTATAGTGAATTGATTTAAAATGAATTTCATGTTTATTTTGAAATTAATAATGAAAAAATAATGTTCTTTTTTCAAATATATTTAATTGAACTTTTTCAAATTTAGCCTTTATATTATTTTGGAAAAAAGTATGATCTAACAAGAACCTAACAAGAAGTCTATAGGCCTTCGTATAAAATATTGTCTCTTAATTTCTTTAAATTTAAACAAAAATTTTCATAACTTTGGGATAAAAAAAAAGATTCATTTTCTCCGCATTATTTTGAAGGAAAATTGGTTTCGCGTTTACATCATATTTTTTAACTTAAGTTGAACATAGCCTTAACAACGGTTTAACTTGATATTCAACATTGTACGTATCGAAGTGCATATGGAAATAAATGAATAAATTTGTACAATTATTGGTTAAATTACGGTATTACCAAATTGTCCAAAGTCTTCTTCATAGAATACATTCCCAAAATTTATTTTTTTAGATGTGTAGTGTAGATTAAGGATGCATCTTTTAAATAAAAATGGAATATCCATCAAAAAACTGGAGAAAACCATCAGAGTCCTTCGAACCTCTGTCACGAAGTGTACCTGAACAACCATCAAGAAATCCCCTAATGATTTTCTTTTCTTCTTAAAAACACCACGTAATTCAAGGCGAACGTTCGTTTTATTTACCGGATAAAATGAAAAAGGAAACCTGTCATAGGCAATGATCGTGTACGCGACAAGAAACATCACCTCCAAATCACAATAATCAGAAAACGGGGCCTGGACTCGCGTGCACGGCGTAAACGGTGATGAAGACCCGCTCCATTGGTGCACTTGGGTCCAACCCACCGACCCGCTAACCTTGAAAACGAACAAATGATCAACAATGCATTCGAGTCAAAAGATGATTTCCATTAGGGATGGATAAGCGACCGTAACTCTATCATCACGAGAGAAAATCGTTTGGTGCAGAGGGGGAGTGGTCTATCCCGGGTGTAATAACAGTGGTCTGAAAGCACAGTTACCGATCCATGAAAGTATTTTTCACATCGTCACCTTGTCAATGAACAGATGAGAATCGGTGGGCATTGCCTTGAAAATGGCCCCAATCTTGGAAAAATATCCACTTCTTTTTCTATGTTTCGACGATTCCGATTGGACGGTTATTGGAAAATAGAAGCCGGTGAGATTTTGATTGTACCCTTGCTTTTATATGAAATTATAAGACCAAAGGTGTGTTTTGGTCGATATTTATTATAGAGTTTATTCGACCGAAATTCCATCACTACTTTCACTCCGTCACAACCTCTATTCCTGTATCATTAAGACAGTGGCATGTCAAGGTTTGCTGTCAGTGGGTCTAAGCGCCCCCTGGTAGAATTTCCAGTAACCTGTAATACAGACCAGTGAACCTTCGACTATACGATGTTGCCATTCAGCAACAATTTAATCTCTACAATTCAATTTCTAGTTTACGGCTACCTATTCTTTAACCTATTTTCTGTAGAAACACTTACTTTCATGAGTAATATCTGTTGCAACCCTATTTGATACTGTTAGTTCTGTAATTTTTGTACATTCAATTGATTGCGAAAACATTATTATTATACTGCAGTTATTACACAGTAATTCATTGTGTTCACTTTAACATGAAGCTCGTTTTTGGCCAATCGATTCTTCCTGTCTTCTCGAAACGTTACAAAAATAAGAAATAAATCCATTGTAATAATTTTTTCATCAATTTTTCAAAATTACTCAGTTAAATTTTTTTTAATAAACCCCACTATTTTAAACTTTAAATTCCTTTACGCATTCTTTTGGGAAACAAAGGAGCCCAAGGAGATGAAATTTTGCATACCCGTGCTTTTGAATCCAACAAATAAAAATCATTTAATTTTGTCAGACAATGAATAATGTGTATAAAAGAAGATGTTCCAAATTTAGAGTTAAGCTTCATTTTGAATTTAATTCCATCCATTCATTTTAACTATAACAAACTCGTGCTCACAGTAACAAGCATTCACCGCCAGAGAGAACGTGTGAAATAGTATATCGGGTATAACCTGAAAATTCTATGGTAATTTATCGAAGACTGGCCTCTTATGATTTGTGTAGGTCGAACATTAGCTGCCTATCACTAATGTTATCAATTATTGTGATTTAGTAAGTACAATGTCATGGAACTCCGTTTCAGTAATAAATGTGTATGATTCAAACACAAGTGATAAACACAACAATCACATTGAACATGTATGATACTATGACGTTTGAGATAAATAACGGTAGCGTGATATTGATTAATTTAAACATTTAGTTTATTTACGTCACAGGTATTATTTACAGATTATACATGGAAGTTATTAAACTTATTAAAAGATTATTAGAGTTCAAATGATGTGGTTCGTGAGAGACGAATCCTCTTTTGGGGTCTGCTCACTTCGAAGGTTTCAAAGTATCTCTCTGATTCTCCCTCTCTCTTCTCTCGCTTCGGGGATCAGGGACCGGCACTTTTTTAGCATCTAGTTACATCCTGCTAGTGCGGGAAAGAGTCTCTCGTGATGTCAAAAGGTTGCGAGGAGGTCCAAGGCGGGATCACGTAATAACTTTCGAGCTGCAGCTGCAAAAATGCAAGTATGATGATTATTTCCACAAAGAAGCCGATTCATAACTGTGTGGTGGGAATCGTTACAATACGCATACAAAAGTCTGCTAAGCACTGGCGTAGCTAGACCTCACTGGGTCCAGTATCAAAATTCCTTTGAGGCCCTTTCTTACGTTTCCTTAGCGTCTTATGACTTTTTGCTAATCATGGAACATTATTAGCAAATTTAATACCATAATTAACATTATGGGACCCCTGAAGCTTGGGAGCCCCTTATCATTGATACGGCCACTGATGGAGGAAAAAAATTAGAGACTGATGAATAAGTGCATTTTCCTCGTCTCAGGATCTCGCTGACACACTGGCGCAGCTAGCTGTGAGGGGGCTCCGTATCAAAATTCTTCAGGGCTCTTTTTTAGATGTGGTACCTCTGTTAGTGGGACTGTAGTTACACATGTTGGGGCCCCGTATCATTGATACGGCTGATACAGAGGTAGCTACGCCCCTGCCGACACCATTTTGAAAGAGTTTGTCAAGTGTTTCCTTCAAGGGGCATCGTTTACTCTTAGAGTCAATAGAAAGATGAACAGTTCATAAAAGCTAGAGGTGGATCTTATTGATTGATTCGCTGCACCTAGTTATTTCTAGAAATAAAACATTTGATTTCTCCAAAATGTTTTTTTTCCTGTTTGTATGCATCATATCAACTAACTGTCATATTATTCATATAACCTCTTTAGTTAGTGTTTTTTAAAGAGTGCATTTAATACTTAACGTGTTTATTATATATTGTGATTACAAATATTATTGTCAGTCAGTTTGCTTTCCTGACTGTAATGTTGAACGGAGAAATTCTTCCATTTCTTGTGATTTTTAACTACTTTTTACAACCAAAGAAATATATTTTTGCTCTATTCGAAGCCATTCATTTTCCAGCCGTATTTGTCCCTTCAAATAAAACCTAATTCTCTCGACAGAAAAAAATCCCGAACGTCCAAATAATGAAATCTAATCCAATAAATCCTAACGTGGATTTATGGCCGAAACGTCTTTACAAATGGAACCCAAAAACGATTTAATTTTTCGACAACTTGATGTATGAGTCTCCCGAAGGGATGAGAGAAATAAAAAAAAAATCCATGGCAAAAATGATGGGTGGTTCTCTCTTTTGCTTTTCAGATCGAAACGAAGATTTTTCAATTTCGAATTTTGTGCCTCAATGGGCTAAGACGGATGTGACGTAAACAGTTTGCAAAGGCATACGCGAGGAAGAAAAAACGAGCGGAAAAAAAAGCATCCCTTTTATTGGAATATGAACACGCAGAAGATATATTGCCCAACCTGTCGAACAAGACACAGGAAGAAATATCGGAAAAAGAATACAAACTCAACGAAAAATACTTAAATAAAATAGAGCTCTACGGGGGCATGTCTAGACAAGAACCTCTTGGCACCTCTCCAAACCTGTATCGTTATTTACAGCTTTCAGAGCTGTAAGAAATAGCCTGAAAAAAATATCCTGAGTCAGCAAAAGGCATTCAAGTGACAAAAATGCAAGCCGGTGAGAAACATCTCTACAAACATGTTGAATTATTCATGATTAAACATGAATATATTCTAATAATTACATAGCTGCTGTAAAGCCAAACGGAATTTTGATAAGAATCTCGCGATTATGCTGTGTTCCGTTAGTTAACCGTAAATCATTTCGAGGTAGTCAAGAACTAAATGTGATGACGTCTCCAGTATTAATGGAATTCAGTTGGTTCTGATTAAGACGACCGCAGCGCGCTAAGCGGGAACATGATGAAATTGGAATGTTTCAGCATCTCAACAAGGAAGTATGGAAAGAAATAATTTTGAACAATAATAAAGCAATTGTTAATAAGAAAGTAAAAAAAAAAATTCTGCATGAGTGTATCTAAGAGCCGTTTTAGGTGGTCCTCGAATTCGTATTGGTTGCAATTTATAGCAATTTATTTTATTACAAAGATAGCCGGGGAAAAAGATTCTACAAGTAAAATCTATATAATCTTCAATTTAAAAAAAAAAAAAAAAGGTTGTGATGTTTGAATACGTATAGGGAACCCTTCCCTCAAACATTGAAAAGATACAAATCTCAAAAAGTTGTTGTGAATTATCTTAACATTAAAGTTATAGAAATTTAAAATTTAGATTCTTGACTAAAATGACTCATAATACTTTGTTTTCAGAATATCCATAAAAATATTAACAATGACAGGAAGTAAAAAATCAGAGACATAAGAATAACAAGAGATGAATAAATGTGTGCTACTAGTTTTAGTATCATTTACTATTTTTTCAAAAATACCTGTACATAAAATTTATTCATTATTTAGTGCAGTCGTACCCAAACTTCTTTAACCCATGGACCCCTTCTTATAATCCAAACTTGTCCATGGACCCCTTTTTACAGTCAAAATTTGCCCACGGAGCCTTTTTTAAATTCAAAACTTTTCCAAAGACCTCCCAAGTGAAAAAGACATAAATGCATAGTATAAAAAATTACAAATTTAAAAAAAAACATTTTGTTGAAGAATTATTTATTGAAATTATAATTTTTGTTTAAAATAAAATAAAATAAATAAATGACTTGGATAAACTTGATATGTTATGAGTGTATTTACGTCCGTCTCCATGTTTGGGAGTGGCAACCACAAATCCCCCCAAGCACTAGTTTTTAGTCGGTTTTGTGTGTGTGATGAGGTTTTTTTAAGGCACTGAATCCCCGTTCTACTAAATTGGAAGACGGGAAAGTAGTCAACAACTTCTGTACAATAGCCCACAATGCAGGATATAAAATTGTTACCTGTTTTTGTAACCAGAATATGTGGTATACTTGTTCAAACACACACATTGGCTTAAGTTTCTTATTTGTGGATATTTCTATAAGATGCTCCTGTATTAGTATGGATTCATCTGTTTTGGGGATCTGAGTAAGTCCACGCGCAAAAGGGTTCAACTCCTAGTTGGGAATATCCAAATGAATTAATGTTATTTATTTAAATTTCCATAAAAGTTTTTAAGAAAATGGATCAAATTTTTTTAAATTTTACATTAAATCCTGTGTGGACCCCCTGACATTGTTCAGGGACCCCTAAATCAATTTTAATTTTCCACGGACCCCTTAAATCAGGAGTGAACATTAAGTCAATCGCGATCGACCGGTGGACCGCCAAGACATTTTGGGGTGACCGCTATTACTAAGACTTAAGACGTACATACTGAGAGAAACATATTTGTGGAACACCGTTGCCAGCTAGATTAGACTGGATGGACCGCAACAACTTCAAAACGTTAGAAGCAGCTCGCGCGCGTACCCTTGAAAAGTCTGCCCACCCCTACCCTAAATAATACCGAGAGTCCCTGGGGTTCCGTAGGACCACTTTGAGAACCACTGATTTAGAGCAAATTGCCAACCGGTGGTCAGTGAAAAAATTTTGATGGTCCATAGAAAAAATAGGACATTATTATTTTATTTTTTATTTTTGAAGATTTAATTTAAAAACACGAATTATGGAATGTGAATTATACATTAAAAAAAATTAGCTATTACTTTTAGCGAAATTTTAGCTAACTTTTCATATGTATATCGACATTTGAAAGTAAGAATAGGCAACCATAGTAAATTGGTGGCATAACATTTCAATTTGTTGATATTGCTTTGGATTGCCAGTTCATTTTTGCTTTTCGTGAAGTTCCTTTTCAGTGATATACAAACTCAAACTCAGCGGCACAACAGCCCTTGAGGGCCAGGGCCTACTGTATCCATCCCAGTATACGTGACCGTTGGACGCTGAGATGCATGAGCAGATGTCCCGATCAGGTGGTCAGTCTGAAGCGAGACCCCCAGTGTTTAAGATCCAAGCAAGCTTGGTACTCATTTATCGACACCCTGCAGTAGGGATGAAAGGATGAGTCGACCTTTCCCAGCCCGAGATTAGAAGGTGGACTTGTGTTGTGGAAGCGCCATACGCTACCTCTCGACCACGCTGCCTTTTTTAGTGATATGGAAATGTAAAAAAGTTACATAAATTTTCAACAGTATAGTTATAGTGGTCCTTTTTGTATAGTAGTCAAGCATATTAGTGTTCCACTAAGTACAAAATTATACATTTAGTGGTCCACGAAGTTCTGAAAGTTGGTGACAGCTGATTTAGAGAGGACACAAACGACTAAACAGAAATCATTTAATCATTTTATCTGTTTTTCCATCTTCAAACTGTTAATCAAAGCTGGATGTTTCTTCATAATTTAAATTTCAAATTTAAAGTATTATGCACATTGGTTTACATTATTACAGCTTACACTATGAACTTCAATTGGTATGTTTCTTAAACCGCAGATTGACTGATCCATCAAAAGATTTTAGTCCGTTTTGATCAATCAATGTATAATGATATTAATTAGATGATGCGAAATCCATTACATGCAGTCACTAACCGCCTCGTTATACTGACATTGATGAAAACAGACCGTAATCCAACATAATGTTCAATTTCTCCCTTTACGGTTATTAATTAAGGGGATTGAAGCTAACTCCGAGATGAATTGCCATGGTAACACCCAAATGCCAGAACGTAGTTTTGACAATTGCTTCCAACCAGATTATTGAAGATAAACTGCAGATTATAACGAGATAGAGAGAGATCCGTGCTAGAAAATGAGGAGCAACCTTATGATCCGAGTCCGAAGCTCCGTTTTCAGTCTAATGATCTGTTTTAATTACTTTGTTTTCAATATATGGTACCCTTAGAACTATAAGGTGTTTTCGGGGAACCCCTCCACCCTCATACACTTTGAAGAACATATCTTATAATAATATGGTAACGGTAACGGTTATATACATTTACGTGGAACCTTAGAGAAAGCTCTATTATCCACTCATCATAATAAATTGAACAGAGAAGAATTTGTTGAAGTTACATATAAAAATAAAAAGCAGTCCACATTAAATGCAGCGCAACAGCGCTGGTGGAGGGGTGGTTTCCCACCCACCCCTCCA
>BMAV01010865.1:0-20186 GCA_019973955.1 Trichonephila inaurata madagascariensis | reverse complement strand
AAAAAAAAAAAAAGAAAAATGACCGACTATTCTTTACTTATGTTTATGGCATAACATATGTGATCTGTTTTGGTAAATGGCTTTGATGTCGCCTCACCCTATCTTTCGCCAACATACAGATGACAGTTAGTCAAAACGCTCTATAGGAAGGAATTTTGGGGGAATAGCCTCCTTTGTGTTGGGCTCCCCTCGCACATCTGGGTTGCAGACAACTTGAATGGAGAGTGGTGTCATCCGGGAGAGACAAAGACACACCCTCAGTGGGATGGTGACAAGACAAGTTACAGCCTCCAGATGTCAAACACGATGCCGTCTGATAGTGTGGAACAGACGTGCCGGCCGATTGTCCCAGTGCACCAGTGGAGTAGGACTACAGTCAGGGGATTCGGGTGCAGATCTGGTTCACGCGCCGATCTCTTGCCTTTTACGACATAACTTCGCTCTGAAGTTTTGGGGTTTTTCAAAGACTCTCAGTTGAGTTTGCGGGGGCAGCCACACTCAAGGACCTACTAATGAGCTTTGGATAATGATGGTATACGGAGTGCCGGAGTCAGTGGCGCAACAGCTTGCAAATGTGAGCTGAAATTGAAGTAGAACTTTTCCATTGCGAAAAAAACCATGTACTGTGACGTATTAATACTGAATCTATCGATTCACTTTTTACTCCAGAATAAAATGACCTTTTGGCAATTAGCCGTGTGACCCCTGGCGCTACCATGTCACGATGTTACATTATGATTCAAATGTCATCCACCCGCGCTTTATGTGTAGTAACTGGGATATAACGATAGAATTTTTTTTGCACTAACTGTCGAAGTCTAGATCTTTTTCACTTTAATGCTTTGTTCTGAATATCATTAAAATGTTTATAGCTATGTGAGAAATCCTATGTATTTTGCAGGAATTTGCAACCTAAAATTTAAAAGTTGTCCTTGCCTAAATTTTGACTTTAGCGTGGACTCTGTTGATATGTCAATAAGTTGTTCCCTCTTCTTTATTACAGGTTTTTTTTAGTTTTCACAAGTGAAAAAGGGTGCATTTTCCTTTAGAAAACTTTTTTTAGTATTACAAAACATTGTGCTAACGGTTATAAAATTATTTCGTAGAACCTGGGATGGTAAACAATCTACTAGGGAGGTCATATATAAAAAAAACGTTTGAATATTCTTTTATTATATTATTTTATAGAATCTTAGATACTAGTGTTTATACAAATTTCATAGACAACATGCATTTATTTCGCATAAACATTTAGAATTTTCTTTTCCATTTTTTATTGTGACCTACGGAACCCAAGGGTTCCGTGGAACACAGTCTGAAGACCATTGAATATTCTTTTATTATATTATATGATAAAAACTAAGAAATTATTACAAAATAAAGTTATGCATAAATAAGAAATTTTAATGACCAGAGGAAGAGTTTTAGATACTAGTGGTTATACAAATTCCACATAAAGAACATGAATACATTTTGCATACACATTTAGAATTTTGTTTTCAATTTTTTCTTGTGACCTGCAGAACCCCAGGATTCCGTAGAACCCAGTTTAAAGACCTCTGATGTATAATAAATAAATTTCTGGTCCAGTTCACCTATAGTTTATACAAAGTGATTATCTTTAGATACATTGTCTGAATAATGATCTCGAAGCACAGGCTCATCCAATTTAGTTCAGCTTAACACCGAGCTGAAGTAATTGGGGATGAAATCATCTAAAAAATATAAATCCACACAAAATAACTTTATTCCTAGATGAGACAGATCAAATTAGATCCACTTTTTACACGCATTTTTTGCCCCTATCAAATCATTCCCGAGAAGACTATTTTTGAACTTAAATGTTTCACATCATTATTTTTTTATTATTATTATAGTTGTTCTGTGAAGATCCGGAATTCACCGTTGAATATGCATACTTTTTTTTAAACTGCCAGAGGCATGATTTACATGCTTTTCATGATGGGCTCAAAGAAACAAAATATCACGAAATGAGATACAAAGTCAAACAGCAGCTCTGGCTAAATCGATTTTAATGCCCCTCTTTTTTTTTCTCCTCGAGAATTACCAAAAAAATTTGGGATGTAAAGCGATTTTAAATGATATCTTCTAGCAGGAGAAGAAAACAATTCTGAAGTCATTATTGAAAGAAGCCTCATGATGTGGAAATTCCACACACACACAAAAAAAATAATGCTTGTCGTTTTCCTATTTCTGCAACTTGGCCCAGCACAGAGCTTAATCTGACGTTAAACTTTAAGCAGTTTGTCTGATAAATACATGTTAATGGTTTTTACTTCAAAAACCTGGAAGAGTAAAATCTGGGGGAGTGATCGTAAAAGAAAATGGATTTCGAGAATAGTTTCAATTTCAGAACCAGAGTCTCAAAAACAATCAAATAAATCTGTATAATTTGTTTTATTTGAGAAATAAATACATCCTCCGTTACTCAGTGTTCCCAACTATCACTTTTTCAGCTGTAAGTCCCCCTCTCTTGTAATAATTTGACCTTCTTCTTTTAATATATTAAGTGAATATTACTTTAAATGGTACAATAAATTTTACTTTGAATGCATCTTTAAAAAATAATGGACGAAAACAGAAATGTGCGACTTATCTTGAAGCCATTAAGAATCTGACATAGCATATTTCAATGTGTGTCTTCTAAAAGTAATCACAAAATTTCTAATTAATTGTTTATGAATCCCAATACTTCGATTTAAATTTTTTTTGGTTTTATTAATTAAGAGAAACCCGATGTATGCACACATGTAATTTTTTCCCCTTCATCTTCATAACAATCATACAAAATAATTTGTGAAAGACATCCTAAAAATGCATCTTTTATTTTGCTTTATCTCAATAGCTTTACTAGCTTTGCATGTTTTCTTTGATATTTAAAAATAGTAGTAAGAGTTAAGAAATATGCATTCCAAGAATCCATGCTCTCAATTCTTCTGAACCCATTGATACACATGAATGCTTAAAAAATTCTTGGGCTTCTTAAATGAACGAACTTCGAAAGCTTTAAAGATATAAAAATATTTCTACGAGCATCTCACACATTTTTAAGGTAAGGAAATGGCCCATTTTTCTAGCACCATATGTATTAAATTACACGAACAACCCATAATTTAGTTCTATTTTTTCCCCTTTAAATAGGTAACAGTGCTATTTTCAGATATTGGTGGATTTACTACAGTATTAGCAGCCAAAAATGAAACTAAATGTTCAAAGGGTATCTCGCATAAACCCATCCCATAATGAGATGGTTAATGTTAACTCCAATGAATTTTCCAAACATGTTTGGATTGCAAAGCGTCCACTTCAAGTTAGGCATTTTGCAGGATTAAAATAAACGACCAGTTAAAGTAAATTAAATTTGCAGCTCGTATCATTGCTGCTATCAGATACCGCAAAAAAAAAAAAAAAACGTGTTTCAAGCATTGAATCATAATACTCTTTCCTACTAAAAGTTAGTTTATAAATCAGAGCAGATATTTTAGTTCTTCAGCTGTATGCAAAAGTACATTATGTGTTCTACAATAAGAAAAATAAACAGAACTTCAACTGTTACTACATTTGATTAACATCGTTCTCGAAAAAAGCAATCCTACTTTGCGCAACTGCTACTTTATACCTTATTTGTTGGGTGTACTTAGGAGTTTTTACATGGCAGGTAAATCGACCACACCTAGAAAAGTGCATATGTCAGTATGTCATAGAATGCATACCCCCCCCCCTTTTTGAGGATGCCATAATATAATCAAATTCTTTTTCATAATATTCTGTAAATATTTTAAAGTATATTTTGCATTTTTGTTTGACAACATAGTGTTGCTGTTATTTTTTATCCCAGCTTATCTACACCATCTCCATAAAACCAAATATCACCAAAAAAATCCAAAAATAAAATAGGATTCCCTAAAACCTCGTCAATAATAAAATTCAAGCAATTGAAGTTATGACTAAAGAAGGCCTGATGAGCCTTGCACCAATGACACTCAGAAAGACTTTCCGGTCCTGTTGAAAAATAAGAGATTTGATGCAACATCTAAATAAAAGTGATAGAGCCGTCTGCTGATTGTTAGCAATATTGAGCTGGTGACACCAACGAGATATTTTTCCAAAATACCAAGGGTGAGCAGGCAGTACTTTCCACAGTGCGTTTAATTCTATCATTTTAATGGAGGAGAATTCGGTAAAAGTTAGACAAGCGTTACTCTACAACAGATATTCTCAAACTGTGGGGCGCGGCCCCTAGGAGGGTGTGATAACCCTAGAAGGGGCGGGAGGGGGTGTGAGCATATTGAAAAGTCGAAAACAAAAGATTATTTCAAAAAGTATTAATTTTTTGAAAGTAAAACAAACAAAATAATGAAAAAAAATACATTTACACTGATATAATACACTTATAAATGTATCAGTACTGCACAATGAACTTTATAATTACCTTAAACAATACTAAGTTAAGAACAAGTCTAATAATTACCAGTAACTGCACCGGTTGGTCATATGTAAAATTATATGCAAAAATTAACACTTATCTGCATCATTTTTGTACGGCTTATAATTAATCCCTTAGCTGTATATTAAAAGTTACGCGATTCACTCCCCAATGCCACCGCTTTGCAAGCATGCACGCATATGTGGTGTATTTGGGAGGACGGAGAAAGGGAAAATATATAAGAAATTCCTTTGAGTGAAATAAGTAAATCCTTCTCAAACAATGTTAAAGTCATTTTATTGCATTCTAAAGTCTTTGGAATATTTTTATGGATAGTAGTGAACATATTTCGGATAGACGTATATCTACGTCCGGAGCAATTTACGCACTGGCTGAGTGAGACTTTTATATACGCCGGTGGTGAAGAGGTTAAAGTCGTATTGTAGCTTTAGCATCAAAGCATCGTATTATCGAATTCGACACATCGTTATGGTATGAAAGCGGGTGCGATGAAAATTGTGATTAAATATTGGGCCGTAAGTATTGAAAGTTTGAGAAGCACTGCCCTACAACGTCTCAGCAGTGGCAGACTCGGCCAAACTATCGGCTATCTCGTTACCATTCAATCCAATATGAGAGGGACCTATTTAAAGTATATAGAGTTCTAGAAGAAAGTCGAACCACAAGATCCAGAATATTCAGGCTTGTAATATCTCCAACAGTTGTCCAATGAGAAAGGTGCCGTATAAAAGCATGACTATCAATTAATATCCTAATGTCCATGAAGACAAGTTCAGAAGCCTTATTAATGAATTGCAACCCTTTATATATTGCAATGAGTTCAAACCTAGAAACAAAATAAAAGTTATTATTTGTAATCTTAATGTCAAATGTACCATCAGGTGTCTCAACATGCAAGCTATTACAAGAAATAGCAACAGAAAGGAAGCATTGGCAATACAGACAACAGAACAATTGAATAAAACAAATCGTTCTGGCAAATGAAGTGCAAACGTGCAAAGTACAAAATGTTGTCTACAAAATTGCTAGAGTAAGAAGAAACAAAAAGGCTTCGCTTATAATTACGTTTTTGGCTACTGATCTTCTAGCCGTTGTGAATATAAAATGATAAATAAGAGCTATAGGAGAAAAAATGGAACGCGGATGACGCAAAAAGAAACGATCCAGGCATAAAAGTGTGTTTCAAGCGCAAAGCGTAAAAGTTAGCAGGTATTGCAACAGACTTATTTTTTTTCTTTCATAAATTAAAGTTAATGGAAAGACGAAATGTAATAAATAGGTATGGAGTAGTAAATACACCAGCTTGTGATTGTTGTGGTTTTTATATTGTAACATTTCTATATTTATAAAAAATGTTCCGAGTTTATAGTAACTCATCCTTTTATATATAAATACATTTCATGTATATCTTAAATAATGTATATCTTATTCAAGTAACTATCTGAGTTTATTGAATAAAAATAATGGAAGAATATTTAATATATATTTGGTTAGCTGAGAATTGTGATATACACATAAAAGGAAAAAGAGAAGAAAATTTAATAAAGCTGTCTCGTAAAAGCTTTCAAAATCCGCTCCGGTCCAACACCTATCGCGAACGCGTCATGTTGAACGCAGAAATTATCTGACAAGCGCACCAATCCATCCATTTATGCAGCATCACGAATCTTTTTCCGTCCGAGGCAGAAGAGCTCCGGCCCAGATGGTGCTTCAGCACAGAGACGCGTCAACTTATGAAAGGGCAAAAGCCCATCTTCCAACGGTCGTTCAATACATGTCAACATCAGAATCCCTCTTTTGCAAGATCTATTTTTTCACAATTTCGTTCTAGCCTCCTTTATCTTCCGTCTCTCTTCCCCCTTCCGTCCATCTCTTGATCTTTTTTCTTATTCTTGTCGCTTTTCTTTTTATTTCTTTCTTCGAAGAAAAGGATTTCTAATCTGAAAGGATCATTCGACGGGAAAGGGGCGCTCTCGGGGCCCCAGATGGTGCCAGGGCCGATAAGCCCTTGCATCAGGGGCAAATGGCACATCTCCTGTCAACGTTCCAACTGGTGTGCAACTCTCAGCAAAGCGTTTTGGATATACACTTTTTTTTCTTTCTTTCTATTTTTTTTTATTCTTCTTTCGTATCATTGCTTATTTTCTTTTCTTCTTTTTTGATTCCTGCTGTCTCCCTCCCAGTTTCGTCCTCATTTATTATTTAGGAGTCAGTGGCCGTCTAGAGGTAGGGGGGGGATGGAGTTTTCGGAAGATCAATGGAAGTTAGAAAGATGCGATACATCTCGGCACAAGAACAAAAAAAAAGCCATAACTGATGACTTTCCCGCTGCCTCGTTAGGGATAGGCTATGCTCTTCAAAGATGGTCTTTGTGCTCAAGTGTGGAATTCATTCCATCACTTTTTTACCCTATTTTTCCCCGAGATTTATGCGGGAGAAAATTTATCATTTTTTTTTCAACCCAACAACCATATGCAGAATGGATTTTTCATCTGGAGCTGTCTCTAATTTTCTCATTAGAGAAGACGGGGCAAAGATTGAATGTGATCCCTCAAGCTAATATAATGTGTTCGAGTTACGCATTTGTTGAAAATAGACGAGAATATAAATGTTTTGATGTTGTTATAAGACTAGAAAATCTGTTTGGACTACTGTAAGCAATATAGTGAGTTTATTTTGACAGCAAAGGGAAAGTACTCTTTATTTAATTATTAATTCGCAAAAATATATTTTATCAACTCGAAAGGGTTACCCTAGTTTACATTATTTTGTTAGAAAGGAAAATCTAAGATGATATATAAACTAATAAATAATAATTTTTAGAAAATAAAAAATTCTAAAAACGCAAATCTAGAAAGCGTCAAAATATGACATATGTATGAATAGGATTTAATGAATTTCTAAATGCAAAGCTTATATTGAAATTCAGACAAATCAAATCTCGTTGTAAATAACTTACTTATGGTTATTGAATGTATCCAGATGTACAAGACATTAAGTTATAAGAAATGTGATTTACAAATATTAAAGTTTCATGATATCAGAAGAAAATTATTTAAGGATTAAAATTACTTTAGAAAACACTACATAAATCATAAGAGTTGAACTTTTATATCTGCATAATATTTTGGTTTACTCGTCTTTTTTTTCAACTAATGGGAAAAAAGAAATTTGCTCTTAATATTTTTTTTGAAATAGATGCTATGGAAAATGTTGAAGCAAACACAATATGTATACTATCGGGAATTTCGAAACGCAAAAAAGAAAATGGTAATAATAATAATAAAAATTAGCAAAGATTTTTAAAAATGATCTATATTTTGATATGAATTAAGGAATTAGAATTTTAAAAAAATTAAATAAGAAATTTGAAAGATCAAAAGATAAAATTTAAGAAAATTAAACGTTAACATTCGGAATAAAAACATATTTGTTCATTTACGTTGGGTTCCTGTTCGCATTAAAAAAAAATTCATTCAATTGCCGCTAAAACTCATCCATCAGATTTAAAATTACGTTCATTTATAAGGAGGCCATAAATAAATCAAAATATCAGATTAAAGCTGTCAGCAATTTTTTTAACCAATTATTTCAAGTTAAAACTTCTGATAATGTACAATACGAGCTGTAAAAAGATTAAATTATTACTATATCTACATATATTAATAATGATATTTTTGTACCCATAATAATTTTGTGAGTAATAAGCAAGAATTCTTTTTTTAGCCAATAAATTGATCACGAGTTAACGAATAATAACACAACTTAAGAAACAAAAGTAATCTAAAGCAGTGATCCGCAACCCCCAGTCCACGGACCGGTACCGGTCCGCGGATCAAATGGTACCGGGCCGCCTAAAGAACATTAAACTATTGCCATTTTATTTAAAGTGGTGCATTTCTCTCGGATTTGCGCAATTTTTCACGGAAATCACTTTATATTCCACGTTAAATCACTTTAATTCATTTTGGGTGTAACTATATTTTATTCTGAAGGCATATTTAAATGTAACTAAATTTAAAATTGTTAAACCAAAACAATCTAAAATATAAACAATCAACGTGTCCCACCCTCGGCGGGCCGCGGTAAAATTATCAAACGTTGACCGGTCGGCAGCGATAAAAAGGTTGCGGAGCACTGATCTAAAGGATCTTTAACATAAGTATCGCAATATACTATTGCTATCAAAGCACAAACTATTAAAGGACACAATCATTAGCACGGGATCAAGGAAAATTGAGACTCGTACGTCGTATATTGACAAATGCATATGTTCAGTTTTGCTCAATTGATTTATCCGTATGCACTTTAAAGGTTAGTTAGAGTTTTTAACCCCAGGGGACAAAGTCATTTTTCGCGTCTCTCCTAAAGAGGCACTTTTCTAGCAACATTTGGAGTCTTGGAACAATAAATTTTTTATTTCATATGGCAAATTATTAGGTACGTAGAGAATGAAATGAGTAAAATAATTAAGGCAACAAAAAAATGATACTTTGAGGATATAACACAAAAAGACAAAATCAAGAAACAAGAATGCGTATTAAGACAAAACTATATGCTTTTTTAAATTTACAGAATTTAAATACAGTCGGATCTCTATATAACAAAGTCGCTAAATCCCGGAAAAAAGTTCGATTTATGGAAAATTCGTTATATAGAGGTTCATTTTTTAATATACTTTATGAGCCACATAAAACAAATTTTAAATTCATAAACACTATATATTAAAAAAAAGTAATTTTATTCACACCTTTTTTTAAATTAATATATATTTATTTTATATATCTTACCCATCAAAAAAGATAGGAAGAAAGAAAAACTGCAAGAAAAACAAGAAAAAAGAATGTCGAAGAATTCACTGTATTTTCAATATTAAGAAAATAATTTTATACTAAAACTAATGAATTTTATATATATAAGGACATTTTATAATTTAAAACATACAAGTAATATTAAACAAACATTATTTCATAATTAGAACACCAGGATACGAGACGATTCCACTGAGGGTGAAAGAGGATGTCGAAGATGTTTCTAGTAAACTGGGCAATGGGGGTTAAAGGTTGCACTTCTTGGATGAAACGTCCAGAACTCTATTGCTCTCGGTGAGTTAGGATCTAATAAAACCAGTTCAAGATTTATGACAACCATAAAATGTGTTTAAGAGAGAATAAGTTGAAAATTTTTCAGAAGTACTTTAAAAAGAGGGAGAACAAAAATTGAATCACACACAAAAAAGTTCGTTCTATAGAAAATGCCCTTCGCCATAGAGAGGTGATTTTACGAAGAAAATCGTGAAATGCTCAAGGTTCCAGGAATAAGTTCACCATATACCGGACCACGTAATTTTGAACCATAGTCAAGTGACGTGGACGACACCTGAGCTGGCACCCCTTCCTAACTACCACACCACACCAACGGGAGGACGTTTCAGCTCTCGACAGATTTTTCGTAATATAGAAGTTCGTTATATAGAGGTTTGACTGTATTTTATTTTGAAATTCCTTCTTTATTACAAAACCTAATTTTGACCTCTTACTCCGATACTGCAACTTAATGCTTGCCCCCGGTAAATACGTTTCAAATATACTTATTGAAGAGTTGCATGTATGCAACAACAATATATAATTGGGGAATCTACTTCATTCATACCTTATATCATGCCTTCTTTATCATCATTCCTTCTAAGCGAATACATAGAAATTTTTATATGCAATACTAACTATCTCTGGACAGCTAGGCAGGTTTTGAAAACGAAGGAGTTTGAAGAAAATTAGCATCCATTTTCGTTATAAGTGTCAGGAAACTGTCCATAGCACAATATTTATAAATTGGGTCAATATGCTTGTCAAATCATTCCCAACAACTCGCTTTTTTCAGCGTTCAGATTTTGCTCTAAAAAATCAGTAAATATTCAGAAAAACCAGTTGGAATAAATGAAAGCAGCATTGAATGATGTGATAAACAATAACGCTTAGGTGGCTCAACGATAATATTCCAAAGATAATAAGCGTTGTATTAATGAATAAATCAACATCTGCCTCATTAATTATTGGGATAATTACAAAATATTTGTTTTAATGGCTTCAGAAAGATGTTAATAAGTATCTATATAAGTTAGTACTTGTTGCCAAGTTGTAAGGATTACCATTGAGGCAAAATCCGTTTTTCCATATAAAAATAACATTTTTTCAGCATTCAATTTAACTTACGTATTATACCATAAGAACTAAACCTTAATACAGGCAATATCCATTAACCCTGAATGTAAGACTGTACCCAACAGGTCTTTTGACGATCCACATACATATATATATATAAAAAAAACTACCCTCTTTTCCAATGTGAAATGATATCTCCTTTAGAGAGCGCCTGGCACCAGGACATCTCCGAGATCCATAAAGCTCTAGTACAAACGATTACATTAAGGGCTGATGGGACCGGGACGTTTAGAAAACGATCAAGCGTACTACCATTCGAGCCTTCTTCCTGTTAAACAACCGTTTACTGAATGGCAACAAATTGATCTCATTGAGTTTCTTATGGCCCCTCCTTTTTTTCCCCTTATGCTAGGGGAAGGGGCTGTCAGAGAGCGTTTAAAATGGCGTTTATTTGAGAAACGAGCTTGACGACAAGGGCGTAATAGGGAGCCAAATGAAGTCCATAAGGTTTATTAGGTGACTCCAGACTCTGTAATGGGAAGCGCCTGCGTTTCGTTCATAATCGGTCACTCAAGATACCCCGAGAGATGCGTTTAGGGGATGAGGTACAAACTTTACTCCTTGCTCTGGTGCTTTCCCAAAGGTTCCCTTTGCCAATGGCCGTTTCATTCATGATCTTTGTATGCCAATGTTTTTTGTTTTTTTTTTTTTTCTCCTTGAGATTTCTATGCCGTCATTTTAAGTGATCTATCTTTCTAAAAAATCAGTTACTATTTATTTAGAAAATTGGTTTGCGGACTTACTCCTCAATGTGCCTTACGATTGTATATAAATATATATAATTATTTTCCTATTATTCTGACTTAAAAGTTTTAATATAATCCCAGAAATACGGTGATTTCTAAGCTGATACATTCATATTTTCCCTTTTCTGTTATTCTTCGCAACAGGCTTATGTTTTGAATTTGCTGAGCCTATTGTTTGTCGAGGAAAGAATTGTTGAGCATTAGCTTTTAAAATTGAAATGTATACCAGAATTAGTCATTTTGATTAAAGTTATATTTATTTCTTTGATCTTCCATTACATCAGGGGCGTAGCTACCGCCGTATCAATGATATGGGGCCCCCAAGCTGTAGAGGCCCGAACGTATGTAAGCAAAAAAGGATGAAATATTAAAGGTTCCCAAGAAATTTTTAATACAGGGCCAGTTCAGGACTAGCTACGCCAGTGCATTACATCAACGGTAATATTACGGCATTAATATATATTTTGCCGGTGATATATTATCCCTTTGTCTTACTTAGATTGGTCAAAAATTCTGGAACTATATTCGAAAACATCAGTTTAATAAATGTATTCCTTGATATACTAAAATAGTTATGAAAATTTAATGCAAATTAATGCAGCGGTAGTTTCATAATTGCAAACAGTTTGATAAAAGTTCTTTTTATAAACCTAACTTTTCAAATATTTTTCACAGTGGAGTTTTATATTTAGAGGGTAGTTAGCTCTGTGATTACAGAAATTCAGATATATTTTCTATTGCCATTTCCGAGTAGATCCACTCCAATAGCCTACACAATTTTCACGCATTTATTTTAAATAATTCTTAAAGTGATTTCATATTGAATATTCTGCTCAGTAGAAGGGACTATAATTTGAGAAACTCAAATTTAAACGGCAAAACTACTTGGATTTAAGATCATACAACTAGATCGAACTATTTAACTGAATCGTTCAAAAATATCGAATCCACGATCGTACTACTGAATCGTATCAGTGGCGTAACGTACCCCCATCGGGGTGAGGGCAGGATTTTAGGGATTTCAAAGCTTATATTATGTCATGGTTTTGTAGTCATTTGTAAGAAACAGCGTAGGCCCAAAACCTGATTTGCAGGGAGACCCTAATATTCTCCGTTACGCCATTGGACTGTACTACAGTGTAATCATACAGAATTTACTTTGAGCTTGAAGGGATCTACTAAGCGTACTAAAAGGCATAATCTGCCATTACAATAAGGATATATCAGAACTTATTTAAGATAATCCAGTAGAAAACTTAAGTATAAATATCCAGTAAGCACGGAATTCGTCAAGAATTAGTACATGAAGACATACAACAGCTTGGTGAAAGAATCATCTACCAGAAAGTAGCCGTTTCAAGACTAGATTTTAGCAATGACAGTTTCTTGGTTGATGTTTTCAGGATGTAAAATTTAAATAGTTTTTATATGTGTGAGAGCGAATAACAAGAGGCGGTGTTATCTTGATGATTTGCAATTGCAATTTTTAAAAGTTGAAATATCTTTAACGGTGACTTTTAAGCCCGTTTATGTGTGATAAATAATAACAAGTAATAACTCTAAATAAATAACAAGAAATTAAGTATCTATATAAATTTTAATAACTACCAAATTACCTTGATTTCCATATTACATGACAATTAAAGATATTTACCTATATTCCATATTGTTATAATAGTAATTTTTGAAAAAAACAACATGTATTTGATGCACAAGAAAAAATCTATGAAAGATACAATGTTAAAATATAAATACAAAAGAGATAAGGCATGTTTATATTAATTAAGCCAAAGTGGTTAGAATAATTCTCTCTCTCTCTTTATATATATCTGTGTGTAATAATTCCCTCTAGTATCCTTTTTGTTTTTTTTAACTCTTTGTACTAATATTTAAACAAACTTTAATTCTTTGGTCTAAAAATAACACTGTAATCTTAATCGTAATCAGCTTGTCCGAAATCCTTGTCCCGCCCATTCTATCCAATCAGAACTACTATTACATAATTACTACTACTACTATACTCCCTTGCCACTGCCGGTATAAAAGTGAAAATCTTGCGTAATCGCTCTCTTTGTCTTAGTGTTGTGTCAGTGAAGATGTCGCTGCTGCTTGTCTCTTGTCCGTTTGGCCTTATAATCGTCAAAATAAAAAAGATGAACGTCCACTGAAGAGAGGTTTTCTTGAAACCAGTCGACAAATACCACACTCAGCCACAACCTTACATATATATATATATATATATATATATATATATTTTATATATATATATATATATATATATATATATATATTTAGAAACTCATTATGGATAATTATGACATTAAGTAGTATATTAAAGCTATCATTAAAATGATAAAATACTACATCATTACAAAAGAGAATCTGTATAACAAAAATATCTCTCAGAACCAGGACTTGAAATGTAAACAATAAAGATTTTCAGAAAATAAGTTATGTTATGTATTTGGAATAAGTGTTTTGTGAAAGTATACACTGCCTAATATTCGCGATTAATGAAATATTCAATACATTAATATGCAAATATTTTAGGCTTACTGAGAACTTTTATCTTCTATCGTTTTGCACTTAAATATTTTCAGTTAATTTTTCAATTATTTTTCATAACCCGCTTGTAATGAATATTTCAGAAGGGGAGGAAACCATTATGAGAAAATTCATACACCAAAGTTATTGTCCAGAGAACTACCAGAGAAATTGACAAAGCAGATAAAACTCTATCTCACACAAAGCCGAAACATATTTTTTTTTTGTCCCTCCAAACTTTTGTCGATACAAAACTTGTAATTCTCTCTTTCAAACTTTCTACTCAAAATACCAACAAAGATTTCCCTAGCATCTTTATCTGAAAGTAAACTTTCTCAACTTCTAAAAGAATGTTGAGATTCAACACAGGATCCTTTTTACAACAGCCTTGAATAACAACACTTCTACCCTCCCTTACAAAAGCTTGATGAGAAATTAATATCCACCGAGACTCAAAAATATTTCCCCAAAAGGAGACCCTCATGTCCCTTTCATCCATATCTGCATTAAGCCATTTGGGGCAATCTAAAACATTTAGTTAGTCATTACCTTTACAAGTTGGTCGTGAGGACTTTTAATGAAGACATCACGACACTTTTCGGCATCTCTACCGTCCATTGTTCCCCTAAGTGTCATTACTCCTTGATGGCCCGCAGGAGAAGATCTGCTTTGACTTGTAAACCCAAACTTCTGAGGGAGGCCCCGAAATGTCTATTTAATGATTTCACCCCCACCCACCCCTGGGATTATAGCTTATTTATTTTTTAAATCCTGTTTTGTTTCGAAGAAGTAAATTACTAGACACACCGAATGGATCGCATTGTTTGTAGAGCAATTATTGCGAGGATTTTTCATCTTTGTAAGATTAAAGCAGATGTCGAGTTGTTGCTGAAGAGATGTTGTTTGGAGTGTATTGTTTAGTTTGAAAGACGTTATTAGTCAGATTGTTTTTACTGTTATTAGTTTCGATTACTTTTTATTATCCGTTTCGATTCATGTTTATTTTGGTAAACACAATTTCTATTTTTTCTTTTGTGACATGGTAAAATTACGTTAAGCGTGTTTAAGCCCTGCTCTATAAAAATGAAATTCATCTTGCTTGTAATATATGATCACTAACATTTTAACTTTCTGTTAAAGAATTTGGAAAATGATTACCAATATTATTAATTTTAGAGAATTTCTCACTATCTTATATGTACACCATTTAAAAGACAAAGTGAAGTTTAAATAATCTTTTCCCTAAACTAATGCAAAAATAGCAAATGGGAGGGTTACACTTTAATTGAATATCAATGTGGATTATTATATTGAAAAAAAAATTTTTTATAGGAAATAGTTGATTATTTGCTGGCACATATTAAATTTTCTTTCTTTTAACTAGGATAAGGATACAATGTATTTTTACAAAGTGTTGTACCCTTAAAGTGTTAAAAACAAAAGTGAGCAATGGGATATCATTATAATCAAAGACACAGTATTTACGTTGATATGAACAAGAGAACTGTGTAGTCAGTAAAACTATATACATACATATTCGATATCGGAATGTAATTTCTGGCATATATACAAATGTAAGAAATATAATTTTAATATAAGACGAAAAATATCACAAAACGTGATATAAATAATATAATTGTATTATTGTTGTTATTATTATTGCGTTAAATTAAAGAATTATTATGACATTGAAAGATTGTGGACGTCGGGATATCCTCTTCATTTTTATATTTTAAAACAAGACAAAATTAGTACATGTGGCTCCTATAGAAAGTATTGAAAGTTTGGTTGATTATCCATGAACTTTGCACTTTGAAGCAACGTGTGAGCTATATAAAAAATTACACACTGTCTATAATCGCAATAAATAAAAATAAAATTTTAAATTTCCTTTGTGTGGGTGTCTTGAGATAATTGGTTACATTTCCAGTTGCCATGTTTGAGCAAAGCTGAAACACTGCAATACAAATTATGACTGCCGAAAATAAAATCAAAATTTTATTAAATGAAAATGAATTTAGTAATTTACCACGATACAAGAGTTCCCAACCTGGATTTACACGGATCTCAAGAGATTCATAGAAACTTTGAGGGGATTCACAAGATAAAAAAAAATTGTATTTCGGGCTCTATGAATAACATGAACTAAAGATTTGTCGACGAAATATAAATATATCAGTTTAATAATAATTAATTAGTATAGTATATTTAATAATAATTAATTAGTATAGTCAAAAAATTCGCATAATGCCTGGAATCTTTTTTAGTTACAGTTAACATAATAATAATAATAAATTATCCATTGAAAGTTTTTGTAGAAGAAATGCGTAAGTGTATGTCATTGTTTTCCCAATAATATTATCTTGTAAGATGTGGTTTAAGACATGTAGCAAAAATAAAAAAAAAATCGTATAATTGACTTGATACAGTAGTATGAAAAAACATACATCTTTTCCTAAAATTTGAAAAACATGACAAAAACATTGGGGCCCCAAAAATCTCTTTTGTACAGTAGTACTTACTATTTAACAGCCATAATTGTAGTAAGTGTGTGAATATTAATGTCACACTATTCAGCTACTCGAGGGCATTTGGTGACGGATCTCGTAACTTTGAATCATAGTCAAATGACGAGGATAATACCTGTGAGTCGGCACCCCTCTCTTCTAACTTCTACACCACATCAACGACAGGACGTTTGAGCCTCGACAGATTTAACGTGCTGTGACCCTATCTGCGCGGTGCGTCTTTAGCGGTACGAGGCTCGAACTCATGACACGCAGGCTAAGATTCCGTCACCTTGACCACTAGGCTACCGCGTCCAGTCATAGATATAACTTTGTACGAATATTGCTTGAAATACTAATTTAATGTCTAAACTTAAAAATTTGTTTCAATTACATCAATTAAAATTTTCATTTATATTGTTATTTAAATTTCAAAAAAGTTATGTAGGAATTATTTAGCTATCATCAGTAGCGCACACAGGAATTTTTCAGTTAGGATCGAAAGTTCACCATTCTTGTATCATGCTCCTTTTGATTTTGTCGGTTTTTGGGAACAAAACACAGTAAAAAAACTAATTTTTGAATAAATAATTAGCATTAATTAATAAAATTAATCAGTAACAACAAATACTTTATTAAATTTTACGTACTGTACACTAAGAATTATAATCAATCGGAAAAAAATATCAAGGGCTTTGGGGGGGGGTCTGGACCCCCAGGACCCCCTTGTGTGCGCCACTGGCTATCATTCTTAATAAATAACCCGCAAATAAATATTTCCTTTAGAAAATATTTAGTTGTTGAATTATTATCTTATTAGTATCCCAGTAATAAATATTTCATTTAAGAATATTACATATACATATCTGGCAGTGGCGCACGCAAGGATTTTTCAAGGAAAGGGTGGAGGGTCGAAAATCCACCCTTTTCTTATCGTACCCCAATACGCCCCCACACACATTCTTTTGCTTTTGTCAACTGTCGAGAACAAAAAAATAGTAAAAAATAAATTATTGACATTAGTTAATACAATATAAATGATTAATAACTAATACTTAAATTTCACATACTATGTACATAGGATAATAATCAATCGGAAGAAAAAATTTAAGGGGGATGAAGAGGGGGGAGGGAGGTTCGACCCCATGGACCTCCTCCCCTTTTATCACCCTTATTTTTTTCTATTAAATGGTATCTGGGGATCCACATACTTAAAATTATGTCTTAGGCGGTCCACAAGAAAAAAATATTATAGATGAACAACAAAATACATTGCGACATAGCCATCGTTCGATAGCCATGTCGTGGGGTTTCCGTGTAAGTTAGAGGTGTGAGATTCTCTCAGAATGATGAGACATTCTATAATTCTTAATATGACTTTTATTAAGAATTTAACTTAAATTACACTTAGATATCGAACAAACATATTAAGCGAGAATAAACCACTACACGTAGTCATAACTAACTCGGATCGCGCAATTAGATCACTTATCAATATAAATATATTATCCGCCTAATCTCGTCTCAATAATATACTAGCGTTCAGAATATAATCTTCCTACCTTGGTTGAATACTCAACGGTTCAATCACTTTCAAATAGGCTGTTGGGCTCGCGTGCAATAGTATGCACCTTGTAGTAATGGCTATATATCCGTGATTCCTTGGTAGGCCGTCAAATTACACTTCTACCTTTTCCAAACAGAACTTTCTCTAAATTGCCATCCATCTCACTAAAATTCCTATCCTTTTAAAGGTTATCTTATTTGCATTTATGCTTCGTTTCACTTCTTGGATTTGGGTTGGAAAAGTTTTGCCATTAATCGTGGCCGTCAAAGAACGTAGAGGTTATGTTAGAGGAAGAACGCGAGAGATGTCACAACATACTGCTTATACTGTAGCAGCAACTTTATTTGAAATTATAAATTTCAATCACATATAATTGGAGCAAAAATTTAGATAGATCAGATTTAATCAAATGAATACATTTTATACTGGCTTCATATCTTTTCCCATTATTTTGTAGTAAAAAGATTTAAGATCGTCGTTCTTCATGAAAAAAATTTGGGTAAATTCCACTGGCGTAGCTAGTTCTGAGTGTGCACTGTATCACAATTCCTTCGGGGCTCTTTTTTAGGTATGAGATCCATGTTAGTGGTTAGTGGACCCCTGTATCTTAAGGGCCCGTATCATTAATACGGCGGTAGCTATGCACATGGTAAATTCAAAGTTTAGCTCATATTTTTTGAAGTCCGAGGGAAAAAATAGGGCCAAATTGCATCAACAGCACTTTTTTCAGCATTGGACCTATCCAATACGACGACAGTAATTCGCCAAGATGTTGATAAATAAAAGGTATGTGCCAAAATAGGGGATCCACAACTCAAACTTTTATTACTCTTGAGAAAACGTTCCTCTTTTTCGGAATCTTATAGTAAAAATAATTGCCCCTGTTAAATTTCCGTTAAAAATCTCTTCAACTGCAATTATAATTATTTCTTCTTGGGTTCCTGTAGAGTAGGCTGCCCCACCTGTTTCTTGTCCTTCCGAACAGAGCAGTTTTAAAGACACTTAAGAAACTTCTAGAAGAATTCTTCGAGTTTTACTTTTAAGTGCTTTCGACAACTTTTAATCCAATCTATCTAATGAACCGCTTTATTTTTCAGTGCGGCCGCCGAAGAAAGTTTTAATTAACGCGGAAGATCTTATTTTTCTCCCCAAACCGTCAATCCAGGCAGAACTTTTCCTTCCAATATCTTTTGTCTGACCTACATATTGTTCAGTTTCTTTCGTGACTTATTCGCGAGGGACTAGCCTGATTCGGTGGAATTTAAATCAAATTGTTTCCGACAATTCTGAGGCGACCAGTCAATAATTAGTCAGTGGCTATTCAGTTTAATCTATTTTCTCTAATACCCTCGCTATACTATTAGACTAAATCCCAAAAAGAGGTCTTAAAAAATATATTATAGTTTGCACCAATGCTTTGTATTACTGTATGTTGTTGAGTAAATTGTCATAAAAATAAATAGAATGGAAAATAAGATGCTTTTCAAAATATTCTTTAAAAAACACCCAAAACTTTTAGAAAATCTGTCCCCCTTCCCTTTTTAAAAAGGCATTTTTTAATAGGTACCTTAAGTGAAACAAATGAATATCAACGGCTAGGGTGGAGCTGGGAGGTTTAACTTCCAAATTCACTCTTATCCATAACCGAATAGATTTTCAATTTTTATCATAGAGTTATCATAGCGCTTTGGTCTACGTGTTTTATAGAATGTAGCACCCCCTCCCCTATAAAAGAGGTCTGTGTGTGTATGTATACACTACGGGATTAAATATACTCTTTATTGCTTTTAATATGAATAACTGTTATAGTAAGAAACAAAATAAATAAAATGTTTTAAAATGCTTGTACACTAAACTAAAATCAAAATTAAAGGTTTTAAAAAAAAAAAACACAGAACCGTTATTAGTTCCCAAAGAGCTATAGGGTATTTGATTCATGCTTATATAAGTAGAAATTTACAAACACCATCTCTATGAAATCTATATGAAAAGTAAAAATGGCACTTATATATATATTTTACAAATTTATGAAACTGAAGTATTGATTACTTAATAATATATTAATTCTTTTGCATTTTTTTTAGATAAAATTTCTACAAAAACACATTTTAAAATTGATTTAATTATTTATTA
>BMAV01010864.1:0-13256 GCA_019973955.1 Trichonephila inaurata madagascariensis | reverse complement strand
TTTTTCGGTTTATCTGTCTTAATTTCTGTTATTTTAATTTTGTTTTTTCCCAAAAACATATTTCCTAAATTTATTGTGTTTGCTGCGAATGGATCTTTGTTTTCATAAGTTTCATGGTAAATAATATATAGAAATTCTTAATTTCCTCATCTTCACCTAAGAATATAAAATATTTCTAATTCACTATTACTTTTGTGTGTAACTTGTAAGTAGTAAGTTGAATTTCACAGGAGACTGGATCGACGACTCGATCCTCCGCTCCCTATCTTGAAACTACGATATTGCTGGTGTTGTTAGCTTGGCTTGTTGGAGGAGGAGCTTCATTAAGGCAAGGATCAATGGGGTAGCTGGTTTCGGCTATTGGAATTGAGCATTGCTATTAGTTGTAGAGTAAGCTTGCGGAGACTGCCCTTCTCAGACTTTTTGTGTGTGAAGAGTGTAGTATTTATACAAAATATATTTCAGAAATCTCATGTGGGGAGTGGTAAAAAGAAACAAAAGGTATATAAATGCATTTCAATAGCCCACAGTAAGTTGTGCCAAATGTACTCCCACTACACAAAGGGGTTTTAAAATCAAAATAATTTTACCTAATAAGATTAATTACTGTATTTACTCTAAGCCGCACTTTTTATCCAATGTTAATGATAATGAAAATCGGATGCGGCTTATAATCGAAAAAAAGAAATGTTAGATGGGGTATTTAAAGCAAGTTTATAATACTGATAAAATAACTAATTATTTACTTCTTATTAGTTTTCATTTTAAATGTATTTTAATTTTGTAAAATTGGATACCCATAAACACTTTACACTGTTTTTCATTTTTGACAAAATCTTGTTGAGAATTTGGGGTGTGGCTTAGATTCGAATAAATACATTAATTCCTTTTTTTTAAGTTAATATCGTCCCTAAAAAATATTTTAATGTATCTCACATTGCAAGAAAATAAAGACCGGTAAAGAGTTAAAACAATATATATGTCAAATTTCTGGAAATTCTGAAAGTTTTAAATACTGAAGTGGTTTTTAAGCTTATTTTTTCTGTTCTAAGAGTTTTCATTTAGTATTTTCTCACTGTTCGTCAGAATACTTACGATAACAATACATAAAACTGTTTAACAATAGCAAGACGATTTTATTGGAAACAAATAACAAAAGATACAAAAATGATTTTTCAGTAAAAAAATCATAGTTTTCCTGTCGGGATATCTATATTTTTTCTTAAAAAATTGTTTTTATATTGTTATATCCTAGAGCGTTAATTTTGCATGTAAAATGTATTATAATGCTTAGTTTTAAGGAAAAAAAATGGAAAATATAATAAATTTCAATATTTGAAAACTCTATTTTAATATCCAGCATTTTTTTATGTATTGAAATCAGTTGTATTTGTGAATTTAAATCACAGGAAAATAAAATTAAGTTTTATATATGTTTATTGAGACATTTTGGTTTAAAAATTAATTGATAACTTTTTAAACTTATCTTAAGGTATCCGACTATGTTCGGAACGGTGATTTTAAAAAAGCGCATATATGGATAATTTTCATGATATTTATAGTATCACTTAGATTAGAATACATGTATAAAATTGTTTTAAGGACATTTTGACAGTAAAATTATTTAAGTAAATATTTTGACAAAAATTGAACATAAAATGACCCATTTTCAAAATATTCTCCTTTTGTGAAAAACGTTTCTTTTATAATAATTTTTTTTTCTGATAAAAGCTAGACTTCTTTACAGAGGCTCAACAGTTTTTGAAATATAAAACAGAAGTGGGTTTACCCATTTTAAAACCAGAGGGAGAAAAAAAAACGCTTTTTTTTTTTTATTAATAATTTATTTTTTTGTAAAAACTCGTTGAATATATCATTTTCCTTACATGCAATTTAATAATCTGAGAATAAAAATGTTGGGATATATTTTTTGAGATTTATAAGACTATCTGTAAAATAACAGTCTTTTAACATGATATTCAAAAATGGCTCATAGAATAGATGAATAGCAGGATAGTTATGTAGTATTTATAAAAAGTTAATATACACATCAGGTACACAAAGCATGTCTCTATATCTTTATTCTCCATTATTTTCTTGCTTAGTTCTTTTTCATGTTCAGTAAACTTCTCCAGACACACTACTTATGTCTGTCTGAAAAGTTATGTCTCTTACAATGAATTAAATATTTTTTTACTAAAGTTCCTTAAAAGCTTTGAAGGCTTGTTAAGAAGGTTTGGCACATGAATTTTCGAAAAATTTGATTTTCACGTTTTTATATTTTTGAAAATTCAAATAGTTTTGCTTAAAATGATATATGATTTAAGGAAATACGATATTTAGAAGTATTTTTTATTTATTTTTTACATGAATCTATTCCTCGACGCGCATCAAATGAGCTGTGCTAGGACCACCTGTGTTAACCCATGCATAAGTTTCTAATGAGCGCGAATCCATATGATAAAGTGGAGAAATTAGAGCACCTATTCTAAAGTGTATAAGTACACACACGTCTACTGGATCTTAAAGTATCCGACTACCCTAAAATCATAATTTTCTTCAAAAATTGACAATTTTTTTATGATTTTATTTTATAAGCCATCTTATTAGCTTAATAAAAGTACCAAGCTTTTTATTTTCCATTCACTGTAACAAAAACTACAAGGGTTTTAGTAAAAGCAGGTGCCATAAATCTACACAAGATGCCAAACTTTAAAAAATGCGTTTTACTCGAAACATGTTTTTTTTTCGAAAAGTTCAAACGGGGACAGCGATTACTGAAAAAGTTTTGGCAATAATTTGCCGAAATTTTTTGTGTGTGTTCTGTGTAAAGGTAGAAGTGTTTTGACCTTTAGATTTATCAATCACTGTTTTATTTCAAAATTTACAGTCCTTTATGTGAATATAATTACTGTTTTTTTAAGCAATTTCATATAATCGCTAAGATAAAGTGCTCTAGTTTTCGTAAAAATTAAAATGTCTCTTATCCTGAAGGTCATTTCAAACATGAATAACAAAGTAACACATCAAAATTGAAAAATTGAAAATTTGTTCATAAACTATTTGCACAGAGTGGGCCCCGTTAATGTAATTTTTTTGTACATTTTCAAAAGTTTTTTCCCATTTTATTAATACATTTTTTTCTGTTTTCATTTTTTTAGGTATTTTTCCTTAAAATATACTAAATAAATCTAAAAATCACAAAAAAAATCCCCATATCTCTATATCTCTATTTTTTTTTTAAAAAAAAGTTGTCTCAAGTAATCGGATACTTTAAAAGCAAAAACAGAGGAAAAAATTAAGGGATAGAAAAAACCTAAGTGGTCGTAACCGACTCACCGACATTTTAATATCAAAAATTCAAAAATATTATAGTATGGCTGTCAGAAATAATATAAATGATCAAACATGAGAACTTCTGTTTGGGATATTTATTTTTGTCTTCTGTCTTTAAACGAGAGCCTTCAACATCGATTGTGTCATCGCAGGTATAAATTCACTGTGCAAATTTCAAAAGGCAGAAGCTGAATGTAATGATAGGCACTATGATCATGAACACATACACACGTGCTATATACCATAATGAATTAAATGAAACCAATATTTAGAGATCTAGGCGATCCCATGTAACTAAGAAAATGTCTACATGGAAAGACTACAAATCGCAATGAGTCAGTTAATAACACCATATGGTCAGTGATTCCAAAATTTACATTTGTGGAGTTAAAAGTTCTAAAAAAAAATTAGGGATAAATATGGCTCTTGCACAGTTCAATATGAGTCATGTAGCAAAATTAATTATCTTGAAACATTGTGGTATTGAACCAAGTTATAACTGTGTGTCATGCTTCCAAAAACTAGATACACGTAGGATTTGTGTAGCCCAGCGGAAGCATCTTGAAATTCTCCCAAAAAGGCAAAATTGTGAAAAATAATGAAAAAAAGAAAAATAAAAGTCTTTTGTAAGGTCAGAGAGTGTAAAATAATGCTTAATATGCTTTTGGAGAGTGCTAAAAAGTAGATGCTCAAAAAACTACAAATTTTTACTTTAAAGCCTGTTTTCTCAATATGTAATATTTTTCACTTTATAGACCTCTTGCTCAAAAGTCAATGATTATATAATCCTTAAATCTTCAGTGAGCATACTTTTAATATGTTTACATATTTAAATGGAGAGAAAATATAAGATATATTTAAAAAACTTTTTTTAAATAAGGCTTATGTAAACCAAATTTTAGGGGAAAAGTTAGGCATTTTCCAAAAAATTCATTATTTACTTTAACTTTTTACAAAAAGACAACAACCATCATTAAAATTTTATTGATGGTACACATAGCCTACAGTAAAAATTTTATTTATGATGTGTGCGCAAGTAGTTTCTGAGGAAAAGATGCACAACCTTACATTATTTAGCATGGGTTCTCCTATGGACGTGCCGGACCCCTTAAAGGACTTGAGAGAAGAACACACAATCCACACATACTCAACTAAAACATACAACTGGGTAAGCTAAGCTAAGCATTTAGATTCACCTCGTATCAATATAAAATAATGTACGTAAATAAAAATAGTGGTAACTGTTTACAATATGCAAAACCATTTACAGCGGAGATATTGAATTGCAGCACCGCCTATATGCCATTAATGAGTAGTGCCGCCGCATCAGCCCCCTGGGGAGAAAAAAGGTTAAGCTTGAGGAAAAAAAAACAGTTGATTGTGATCAGCCAGGCCTAGAGATCGCAGCAGTGATTGTGATCAGCGAGGCCTGAAACGTAGGGCGGAAGAGGGGATCGAGTTGCCTGAAGAGTAGGCAGAAGCGGGGATCCAGTTGCCTGAAGAGTAAGTAGAAGCGGGGATCCAGTTGCCTGAGGAGTAGGCGGAAGCGAGGATCCTCGCTCTATCTTTATTTTTCTCAACCATCTCTAATTTTTTTTTCTCAAGCTTAACCTTTTTTCTCTCCGGCGGGTATGTGGTAACACCATTCATTCATGGCATATAGAAGGCTCTGCAATTCACTATCTCCGCTGTAAATAGTTTTGCATATTGTAAATAGTTACCACTATTTTTACTTCTGTACATTGTATATATATTAATACGAGTTCAAATAAAATAGCTCAGCTCAGCTCAGCTGCTTGCTTTAGCTGAGCGTGTGTGCATTATTTCCCAAACTGTGTGTGTGTGAAAATAAACCGCAAAAAATGTATATTGCTTTGGACTTCAAAACTTCCTATATTGATAATTGATATTAAAATTTTAAATTTCACGTGGTGGTGATATGGATTATTGAGATACCAAGCTGTCATATTTGTACCGTAAAATAATTCTCTTAAAAATTTTATTTGAAAAAAAATTGCCAGGAGAATTGTAAGCATTTGGGGTTTTTACAAAGAGAGGCTTTCTATCTGTAAGGTACAGTGGCGTAGCAAACGTTCTGAGAAAGACTTCACCGATAGATGATATGTGTGACGAGAGCTAGCGAGATTTTATAGGACTTAGCCGATGGTATTATGTACATCCCTTGTATCGTGCTGCCACTTGTGTACTGATAACGTCAGGCAGCTCGGCAGGTACAGCCGAAGCTGTTCGTGTTGGCCTTACCATTTATGAAATCGTCTGCGTGCAGTAGTTGCTTGGAGATAAATGTTTTTCTCGCAGCAGATAGTGTTTTGATTAGAATTTGGTAAAATGATGGAATAAACTATTTAAATTACGAGTATGGTGGATATCTACGTCCATTTTCCTTCACTCTGAAGTTAATGACATTGAAAGGACTAAGTTGCAGAGAGCTATTAGGTGAGGTTTAGTTCGACTACTTGTCTAAATCTTCACACGATCTACAACACAACAAAGCGTTATGTAATTTAGTAAGAAATCCTCCAGTTAAGTGTTGTGGTTAACTCTCAGTTGCTCAAAGCTCATTAATATTCTTGAAATTGAATAAAAATGCATTACAATATTGATATTTTCGTAGAATTTAAAAATTTCTCTTATGATTGCTTTCTTTTACAATATTTAAAACTGCTATGGCTAATCGTAGCATTCTTATACTGAAAAAACCCTCCGATAGTAGGCAACGTAGACATCGTTTTAACTTTCCCTTTATAATTTCGTTAGTTATGCTTTTATAACGCTGTACATAGTTTTAAAAGATATTTGATACAATCCTTATAACTATTATGAATACAAATAAAACAGTTCTTGATTTTATTATTTTCATTCACATCACGGGTATGTGAGGGTTAATCAGTAAAACGTATTCCACGTAACCTGTCTAATTTTTTCTGGCGAATTCATTATTTGCTAAACCGTAAGAAACAATCTTGTAGTATAATGTACTAAAGCTTTAGTTGTATAATTTGTAACAATTCTTGAAAATTAGAATAGTATATGTAATTTTTTTTCATTCAGGAAAAATGCATTAAGTTTTATTCATACGTTAAAGTATGCAGTTACATCAGTGCTTCTCAAACTTCCAATGTTTGCGACCCAATATTCAATCATAATTTACATCGCGCCCCCTTCCATACAAGAGCGGAGTATTAAATTCAATAATACTATGGCATTAAACATACAATACGACTTAAACTTCTTAAGCCCCAACGTATATAAACGTCTCGCTCAGCCACTGCGTTTATTGCCCTCAGACGTATATATACGTCTTTCCGAAGTTATATCTTTTCTGTGAACTCGTATCCATAAAATTATTCCGAAGGCTTTAGAAAGCAATGAAAGGACATTGACAGTGTTTGCGAAGGATTCACTTATATCAGAGGATTTGATTATTTATTCCTCTTATCTACCTCCCACCCCCTCAATACACCACATACGCTTACCTGAGTGCTAAGCAGGGGCATAGGGGAGCGAATCGCATAATTTTTAATCGGCATTTAAGAGATTAATTATAAACCGTACAAATTATCACGATAAGTGTTAATGTTGTCATATAATTTTATTTATGACAGATCCATAGAGTCACTGGTAATTATTAAACTTGTCCTTAACTTTGTATTGTTAAGTTAATTATAAAATAGATTGTGCACTACTGATACATTTATAAGTGTATTATATTGTAAATGAGTATTTTATTTTTTATTATGTCAGAATGTATTTGTTTGTTTACTTTCAGTAAGTTAATACTTTTTAAAAGAATTTTTTAACTTTTCAAGAGACTCGCGCCCCCCTCGTAGGGTTATGACGCCCCCCTAGGGGGCACGTCCCTACAGTTTGAGAGGCACTAAGTTACATTCATACGTAGAAACACTCGCACAATGTAACTTGATAGGGACTTTTTTCTTTATGATTGATTCTAACAACATGCATATTATTGAATTTTAAATGGAGGCTGTTCGTGTATAAAATTGAGTAACTAAATACGTTGAATGTACTCAGAATCTCTTCTTTTACACAGATAATTGGTCTCCAGAAAATAATGTGCTTAAGGAATCATAAATTAAATGAACATGCGTATGTACCCCTCATTGATGCCACTACTTGTTAATATAAAATTATTTTTTTTTCAATGCAAATGATCATCTCATAATGCTGCTATATTTTCGAAATAAACTGCACAATGGATTCCTTACCAATATTAAAGTGAATTTGAATAGTGGAGATCGTGTAAACAGAAGGATTACTGCATTTATTCATGTTGCTTTTTGTTCAATGCATGCGTGAATTTACAGATTTTTGGTTACACATATTTATAGTATTTTACTCAAGCGAATGTCTAAGATTATCCGTACTTATTAAAATAATACTTAATACTGTCTAAGAAGTAAATTTTTAGTTCCTTCTCTTGGATCATTAGATTGTGCTTATATAAATGAGGAAAATAAGGAAACAACGAAAAATAATCTTTCAACTCATATTCGGCGAGACTTATAAATCATAGCGCTTAAGAATTACATTAAAAGTGAGACAAAATATCTTGTGCTCACATTTTGCGATACTTTGCTCAGAATAATGCGTTTTATGTCACATAAGTTTTTTTTATGTTCTCCTACTATTGTGTAGCGAGACTTTAATGTCAGCTGTTATGCGAGCAGTTTTATTTGCCTTTTTTTCTTTTTTCGCTGTTGTTATGACATCTTTCTATGCCCTATACTTATTCTAGGTCTGAATGCTACTTTTTTACAGACATGGTTATCAATTTAAAAAGAAAGAAAGAAATTGTCCAAAATGTATATTTAGAGCTGTCTGTACTTCTATTTATATTTCATTCTGTAATAACCTTACAATGTGAAAATATACTGTCCTTTTCACAACAGAGCAATAAATTAAAAAAGTAGACATAGCGTATATCGATGCAGTTGATAACACACACACATTTTAGATATAAATATTTCTTCAAAAGAATTACTAAACGATCAATTTTTCCAGTTAAATTGAATCTGAACGCCGAGTGGGCGTCCATTAAATGATTTCAATCGCTTCCAAGTTTTTCTCGATGATAAATAATCATGTGGCTGGTAAAATCCTTCATGAGTCATTCTGTCACTTCTCTTTATCACTGACAATACATTATGAAGCAGTGAGTGCTATTCGAATCTATTCTAAATCAATGTTACTTGTATAAACGCTCAGTAGACGGAAATCAACATTGATTTTAATAAAGGCCTAACATTACGTAGAAGCTCTTAAGCAAATGTGAAATAATTAATTCTGATATAAAATCGAAATATTATATTCATTTAGCCTTCATTATGATAAATTAACTTATCACTCAACAAATCAAGCGCTTATGAAAATATTTTTAATGCCTGTTTTTAACCAGTTACTTTTTATTTATTCTGCAGGTAGCTGGAAATGTGTGTAACAATAAGAAGTGTATATATATCGCAGGAAAATGATGAAATTAGGGATTTCATCAAATCTCTAAAGGAGATGATCAATTCACGCGCACGATGTTAAAATAACGTCTTTTCGAGGTCATTTCCCTGATGTAAGTAAGTGATTTGATTAAATCCCCGAACTGTTTTTATGAAATTATAAAATGTACAAGTCAGCATTTGTAGAGCTATGTTTTCACTTGTTACCACTCCCTTTTACCTCCCCCTCTCTTCCTACGTACCAGGCAGAGCCGAGCTTCTGACGTGACGCACCAAAACAAAATGACCTAAATATCATTTTTTAGTTTTATTCATTGCATTATTATCTTTCGATTGATACATTACTTTTGTATGCCTGAAAATTTAATACTGGATAAAACTTAAATTGAAAAATGTAAATAAATTAGGGAATTCGACCACGCCCTCTTTATAGATAAAAAAAACTTTGATGATAAAAAAAGCTATTTTAAAAAGTGAAATAATAACTGAAAAAAGTGTTAGAAATAAAGCAGGATATTTCTGAAGTACTACATTAATGTATAATTAAAAAAAATGTTTGGATTTCTACTATAAATATCCTTTTTTAAAAAAAAATACCAGCTTTATTACCTAATTATTTTGTAAATTAATTTTGAATAAATAATTTGTAATTTTGTTGTATTAATTACTGCTTTTAATATTGCACCATATTTGCTAAATGAACCTATTATTTCTTGGCAATATTACTTCATCATTTCACTGAAACAGGTTAGGGATTTGATCATATAATTTACTTTTCTTAGGGAAATCACCTTACAGAGTTCTTATTTTAAGATCTTGCGTAAATTGATCATCTCCCTTAGGGATTTTATGAAATCCCTAATTTAATCATTTCCCTGCGACATATACATTGAATTATAAAAATTATAAAATTAAAGCTCTTATTTCCATTGTTAATACCACATAGAAAATCTTTGAAATGATTATGTCTCTAAAACTACTATGCCTCTCTCCTTCTTGTATTTGTTAAAATCTTAGAAATAAAGTTTCGAGATTACATTTTTAAAATGTGAGTGTTATTCAAATGATTACTTATTATTATTCAAAAGGTTCTTAATTTCCCTTCTGAAATATCTTTGATAAAAAAATAATCCCCATTTCACTTTTTTTCAAAAACAATACAATGTGTGCATAGGCTTGGTTTTTTTTAATAACTTATATGGTTTCATACATATTAATCACACTATATGAAGTAATTAATTGATGACTTAAAATTATTTAAATAATTTATTTCATAAACTTTTTATCGATAAGTTCAACTTAAAAATTCCTTCCGAATCTGACAATAAATTACAACTATACCACGTTAACTAATTACTGAATGTAAGGAGAGAGAGAGAGAGCAATTATACTATTATTAACAATTATTGTTTGAGATCTTCTTTGATTATGGTTTCGTTTATATATTAAAATATTTTCTCTTATGGTTAATTTATAAAAAGTTTAATTAATACGCGCGCGAAGGAGTAGTTTCTTTATGTCTCGCGTTTTTTATTTATATTTCTGATTTAAAAGTGCTTTTAAGATATCTTAACACATGATCACTCGCGCGGGGTGTTCTGTACACCCCAGCAACAAGAAAATCCTCCCAGGGTTCTAAAAAGAATGCGCAGAACCACGATTTTTTCTGTAGCTGCACATTTTAGGCCATTGAACCTTCAGGTCTAAGACAATCCCTTTTTCTCGAACGATTAGAACGTAATGACCTTCAAAAGTTTATCTGGGGGGCTGAGAACTCCCGCGAAAAGTTGAGCATTTGTTTACAGTCTGCTCTGAATGTTCAGAAAATGATTAAAATACTATTTTTCTATACTTTCTACTAGCATTATCTCATTAATTATAAAGTATACTTATTACTGGTATATACGTTTTATATATATACTGGTTTATGAAAAAATATAAAATTATGTGTTTTAAAATGAAAATTTTGTATGTTTAGTTTAAATTTATGTTAGTCTCATTTGTATGCAATACATTTAATAATTTTATTTGTTTAATACAAAAAAACATCTTGTACTTTATAAATATGTATCATAATGACTTAATTTTATTTTCATAATTAAATACACGTGTTAAAAGTTTGGGGTGTTCTCTACACCCCGCGAGTAACGACGGTAGAAAAATAGGCGCGAGTGACCGCGGGTTAACGATATCCTCTTCAATTTTATTTTAAATCAGTCTTATATTTAATTTTATGATTCTTTTGATTTTTAATAAAATATTCAAATTTTTATCGAGTTTTTACTCCTAAATTACATTCTAACTTAATACTTTTTGTTCTTACAAAAGAGTCTTTAAATTAATCACTAAACTTTACTTGATCTTCTCTTATCTTAAAATAGCATCATCCGAGAAAAGTTTGGAAAAAAATAAATTTGCATGCACAAAACAGATATCGATAATTTTTGTTGTGTTTCAAAACATTTGTAAAATCTATAATATCCGCCAGCTACAGAGAATCGATCCCCTTTATCATCACGCTGTTTAAAGGAGAAAAAAAAAGTTTTGCAATGAATGAGCTTTTTTTCTTTTCCGGATGATTGAATTTATTTTTCGGAAAAGGGAATGTGCATTTGATAACACTAGGATCTGATTCAATAACTGTTGGGTATTCTTAGACTTTATTCACTCGAAATGTAACTAATTTGTGAATAATCAGAGGAAAAAACTATTAAGTTTTAAAAAGATGTTATTTTCAAATACTAATTGATAGTTTAAAAGAGCAGAAAGCTTCTACACTGGTGTCCAGAATTGTCACAGGCACGTTTTTTTCATAATACTTTAAAATTGCCACCAGAGAGATTGATAAAAATTCGTAATTTACATATTTTGAAACGGGTAGCCCAATGGTTTGCCTCCAGTTTGGAATAAAGAGTATTTAGTGTTAGTTTTGTTGCACAATGAGGAATTTGATGTTTAAACATCTGGGATTTCTGCCTGCAGTGTTGTAAAAATATTGCATTAAAATTCACGAACTTGACGTTTGAAATAAGAATTTCTAATAATTTTTTGAATGATTCAGTGAGATGGAAAGTCATTGGCAGGTTTTAAGAGAGGTAGTTTCAAGCAGAGGTGGTTCGATATTTACAAGGGGCAGGGAACTTGTATCTCGGTTGTGGAATCAAGTTAAAAAAAAGTGGCACTATCGCCAGAAAATCAGACTAAGGCCTCCCATGAGCAACAACACAATCACAGGTTAGCTACTTGGCATTGAGTGTACGACGACATAAGCAGCTGCATTTGGAAAAGAGTTTAAAGGCAAACTGCATACAAGCACTTAATAAAGAGAGCCCTTTATACTTGGAATCCAATGGTGTGTTTTCCTTTGAGTGCAATGCACCAGAGAGCCCGTTTGTCGTAAAGCTGTTCATGCGAAGATTGAGGACATGTCCTTTTCATTGATGAGTCGAGATTGAGCACATAAAGCGATTCTTGGCGAGTCTTCATTTGGAGAGAATGTGCAGAATATATCCCTCAAACACAAGGAAAATGATCAGTTGGGTGGCAGAGGCATTTTTGTCCGAGTCGGCATCATATTGGGCAATAGTACTCCATTGCACGTCTGATGTGGGTAGTATCACTGCCCAGCGCTATAGGGATAAGATCCTTGAAGCCTATACAAGGTTTTTCCAGGAAGTCACAGGCTAGGACAGGGGTGGCGAACCTTTTTAGATCAACGTGCCATTTTTTCTAAAGAAATGTTTAATGAGGTATAGACGTGCCGTTAAATAATTTTGACTTGTGATTATTGAGAAAATAATAACTCTTTATTTTTTTTAAAAAGAACTACATAGTAGTAAATGTTTGCATTGTATAATAATAAATGTTTTAGTTATACGTGTAATTCAAGTTAAAGTAACATTAGTGTGACTTCTGTTGTTACAAATTGGATGATAAATAACTTAGAATACTGGGCCCCCCCTGCAAAATCAGGTTTTGGGCCCAAAGCCTTAATACGTATATGGTGTCAGTCAAGGTTTGGGTCTCTTAGAGACCCTGCCCCTCCCCCCTCGAAATGCAGGGGTGTACGTTACGCCACTGACTAGGATTGTAAGATGTTACTTTTTGCAGAATACATGCAGAATTGAAGTTATCTACCGAATGGTTTCTAAGCGAGTCTTTAATGATATTCATATCAGAAAATAATGACTCGCAGGCATAGGAAGATGAAAACGTGGTTAAAATAGCATGAGCCAGCTACTTCAAACAGTTAAATGTGTCTGGAATCGAATTCCATGTTTCCAAAATTTCGTTTGTAGCATTTTTACTTATATTGCTAGTTAATTACTCTCGTTTGTTCCAAATACTTCACAGTGAACTTAGTTATTTTGAATTACAATTCAAACCGTTCTGATTAATATAGTGCCCAAAATATTGTGCTAGTCCATT
>BMAV01010863.1:0-31022 GCA_019973955.1 Trichonephila inaurata madagascariensis | reverse complement strand
AAATTTAAGCAATAAAGAAGGCTGTACTTTAAGAAAATGATTAACTACACATTGGTTGAATTTACAGAAACTTTCACCAATCAAAGGTTAATTGATTCTAAGCAAAAAATTTAATGGGGGGCTCTAAAGAAGGCGGTACTTTAAAAATCCAAGGTATAGGATTTCACTGGTTAAATTAAATGTGAATTTTACCCAGTCAGCTTTTTTTCAATTAACATCTGTGTGAGGGCAATAAATTCTTTTAAAAATACTAAAAAGGGAATGCATTATTTTAAAAGATAAAGTTGATATTCGTTTATATACACTGGTGTGCAAAACTTAACAACAATGTAAAATTTAGCAGATAATGAAATTGCAAAAAAGGAGGTCTGGAGATCAGTAGGGGGGCCGTAAACAGAAACGTCATGCATATGCAAATATCGGGAAAAAACGTCAGAACGATGTGAGCGTACCAAAACGCGTGATGTGGGCCCCCTCCAACAGTAGAATGAAATGAAGGAGGGGGCACAATTCACCATATTCTCTGAAAAATGCCGTGAGTCAGTTCGTGAAATATGGCTGAAGAAATCACCTGGACGACTTCACACGGGGAAAAAATGACCCGGAAAAGCTGGAGGGGGCGTACTGTCCCAGTGCAGCTGCACAGTTCGGAATCAAAAAAAGTGTCGTTTCGCGCGCTTGGCAAGCGTTCTAACCACAGGTACAGCTGTTAGAAGGTTGGTGGCCGCCGGGAGGGACTGCGGGGATGCCGATATATATCCTGCAGGCAAAAAAATGTCAACAGCAGTCAGCAAGCGCCATTGCTAGAACTCTGCGCAACAGGTAGACAATTTAGCGGTTTTGCGTGGCCAGCGCCTTCACAACGGGGCCCTGTTTACCCGCCGTCCTGAACGCTGCCTCCCGTTGAAAGATGGCCAAAAAGCCACCGTTTACAGTGAGCCAGGGGCACAAAACTGGACAACTGATCAATGGAGTCGTGTCCTCTTTACGGATGAAGGGGTCGGTTCAGTACCAAGCGATTCTCAATGCTTTTTGATTTGGAGAGAGTCGGAACCCGGTTTTATCAGTAACATAAAGGAAAGAACACTTATGGTGGTTCTGGAGTTCTTGTCTGTGTTGGCATTATGCTGAACGTCGGAACTGAGCTTCACATTTTCGACAGAGGGTTTGTAACCGGGGATCCTTTGTGAGGATTCTTCCCCATGTGCATCTTTTTCGAGGTGCCATTGGCCCCGAACTTCTTTTTTATGGATGGCAATGCACGGCCACATCGCACTCTTGCTGTTGAGGGCTGCTGGAAAGTGAAATATCACTCGAATGGATTGGCCAGCGTGCTCCAGTTTAAAATCCCATCGAACATGTGTGGGATGCTTTGGAGGACAATATTGCCACCCCTTACATCACCCGGAGTACAAAACAACTCAAACAGATGTTGATTGAAGAATGGGCACTCCTACCTCAGAAATGTTGCACCAGCTGGTTCTGAGTATGCGGAGACGGTGCAAAGCAACCATTGTAGAAAGGGGGGGGCATATACCATATAAGGAACATCGTTGTTCTTCCTGTTGGATAGCAATCATGAGTCATGATACTATGCGTTCAAAAAGCTTGTTTTGTTTGATTGCATACCGTATGCGTTGTATTCTTTTTCAGCCCGGGTCTTTCCATCCTTTACGTACATAATACTCTCCCTCATTTCAAATTTCATTCTCTCGGGTGATTTTTGTGAGATTATGGCAATAAACCCCCCTGTTGCTAAGTTTTGCACACCAGTGTATATATTGATTCATAATTGCTATTCCCATTCAATGGATGAATTTTGTGTGATCCATTGTAAAGCTGAACAAAAATGCTACCGATTTGGTTATGATGTGTTTTTCTACGTTGTTAAAATGCACACAATAAATTGTGCACTTTGTATTGACTATGTGGCCCAATTTGAAAAGATGTCCGTCTCATGTAATTTTTATTTACAACATCTTTATATAAATAAGGCTTTTGCTCACAATTAATTTCATAGCGCATTTTACATGAGCATTCTCAAGACGTTTATCAAATAAGATCCATTACAAATTGATCACCGTCCATCTACAAAGAAATTGACAAATTCGAACAATAGCGCAGAGTGCCACTGAGAATTGTACCACGTGCCACATGGGACACGCATTCCATAGATTTCTGACCCCTAATTTAGATAATTATTCAGTATATCAGGGATAACACTGTCAAGTTGTTCATTTTTTGTCTGAAATAAAGTGCAAAAATTGAAGTAATGCGGAATACATAATTGATTTTCCTTATTACTGTTCATGATATGTCATGCTGATAAATTGAAATAAAAGCTGAATAAGTATTTAACTATACAAAGGAATGATTTCTAAAAGAACATTATATATACTATACTGTTTATATAAAACTATACTGTTCAATTAATTAGGACAAAACATTTTTTTCTTGTTTGATTTGGTATTGATTATTAGTGATATTCTGAACCACCTCAAATCCGTTATATCTGTCTTTAGGTAGTGTGACAGATCCCGGTTGACTATAGTTTATTCATTTTAATGTATCAGGAGCTCAGTTGTGAGCCTTTCAGTGGGGAGGCTGGTAATTTCAATTTTGCGTTGTGTATAAGATGTGATATTTTTACTTGTTCAAAGATGGATATTACTCTGAGGAACCATTCTCAAATAAATCATTCTCATTGACTACACTTCTATGATTGCGAGAGAAATAATTCTGACTGTTTCTGTGATCGAATTAAGTGTCTGGATCGTCATCTCCAAAAAGAAAAGAAAAATGTGTGCACAAGTAGAAAATTACTCCAAGAATTGAAGTAGAAAATAAATCCAAAAAAGACAAGCACAGACCTTTGAAGGGATTTATTGGATAATGGTGTTGAATTGAATACCTCGACTGCACCGAAAAGACTTCTGGAAAGTGACCTTATTGCAACACGACTAAAGAAAAAAACTATTTATAACTCAGAAAATGATGAAAAAATGTTTAGCATGGGCCAAAAAATAGTGATCATGGGCTGTTAACGACTAAAAGAAGGTGATTTTGGTGATTCCACATTTATTTTTTTGAAGGATGCAAACCCAAGTGTTTTAGGTAAAATGAAGTTGAAACTTTTTTTACCAGTTGCCCAAACAGATTGTGAAACACCCTTTAAATAGATGTTTGGGAAATTTTTTTTGACAAATGGCTCTAAACTTAGTTCCTCTTAAATACATGATAAATTTTTTTGCCCAAATATATAGAAATAATGTAGTAGGATTGCTCCATTCATGGAAATTTTGATGGGACATTTCAACGTTACTTGACCTTTTTTACAATTAAAATTGGCCCATACTTTTAAACGGAAAATAAAACATAAGTGCTCAATTTTGGCGAAAATTCTTCAGATTTAAATCCTATTCAAACGATGGCATATTCTCTAAAATCGTTTCACTAAAAAAATCGCACAAAAAACAGAGCAAATGAAAAAAGGACTATATTATATTGTGAGGGGGCATCACGCCTTCTCACTAATCCTCTTGGGGAATCTTTGGGGCCAAATGGCTTATTTCAATCAATTCCCCAAGAACAAAACGCAAGCGTTTATATAATGAATAGATATATAAGGGAGTTTCAGCATTCGCGAGTTAGTGTAATAGAAGCCGTAAAGACGAATAGAGGTCAGATAGAAGCCGGATAGTAGAATAGAAGTCGGATAGTAATAAATAATATTGGGAAAAATAGAATACAAAAGAGACAAAAACTGATGGCTGCTTGCCGTGAGATATTGGTAAAAAGGTTTTACAGAATGGCCCAGTTTAAAAACCCACAGTAGATAAAAAAATTCTGAGTTTAATTTCTAAAAGATAGGAAGTTTCAGGCGCTATTTTCTTAGAATTGATAATTATGTAGTATCATTCCTGATCATATTCCTCTAAGTAAGACTTGTGTTGCGTTGCTCAATATATATTTAGACAGTAATAAATTAGATTTATTATGGATAAGTTGAGTGGTCTATCATTTATTCCAAAAAATCTAGGTCGCGTAGAGGAAGAGATGATACCCCCGTTCCGCGGGGTATCACAGCATGTTTCCAAGATGATGAAATTAAAAATATGTGTGCTTCTCTAGTTGAGTCAACGCCAAGAAGGGTTGAAAAGGTCATTTCTGCTAAAGAAAGACATACTTCGTATTAATATACAGATTTTTCAGTTTATTTAAGGTATGTAATGATAAAAAACTAAGTGTTAGAAAAAATCCCTTTTTTCCCATTTATCCCAATTAATTCGAACAGTACAGTATATATATATATATATTGTAAATAATAAAACATTTCACAGATCACTTAAAAATAGTCTAATATTAAAACCTTTAAAAAAAATTGAAAGGAAAACTATGAATATAATATAAAGGATCATTATATTAAAAAGTTTTCTTTTCAAACTATTTGGCTTTTTTTTTTTTAGCACTATTCTGTAAATTTTATTTCTTTTCCAGCAATTTTCAGAAATTCTATTTTAAGTCCTTTTAAATATTTCAAAGTTTGCTAAATTTTTGAAATACACAAATACTATTTTTTTCATCACTTTCTAAAATACGAAAATTTCATTAAATTGTATTGCTCACTTAAAAAAAACTTGTTTAAATTCTCAAATTTTTAAATAAATTTAGAATTGCTAAATACAACAAAATACAGCTTTTTTTTATTCCATTTCATCTATAATTATAATATACTGGAAAAGTAAACCATCTAGCAACGCTTATAAAATCATTAAATGAAGTTCGGAGAGAAAGGGATTTGTTTTAGTCTTGAATTTACAAAAAAAAAAAAACTAACTGAAGTAGATCACGTGCGTGTATCAAACATGTCAAATAGTTTGAATAATTTATTTTAGAGATCGATTGCTTCGAACAACCATCAAGATCAATGGTATTCCCTTTTTTTCTTTACTTACGATTAACACGGCAAAGTAAATCTTCATAAGCTCCCCTTAATGATTTATGAGAGTACTTGAACTGCAGTTCAGACTTTCACATCTAAATCGACGGAAATCGTAATTGCGAAGCAAAATATTTCTGAAACATAAATTATAGATAAAGTAATTCAGAGAACTAAATAAATCTTCCTAATTGCTTAATGAAAAGATAGAAACTTTGAACCTGAGATATTAATTACCAAAGTTCTTTGAAGTTAGCAATGAATCACGCAGAGCCGTTAATAAATCACAGAAAATGCAAAAAAAAAAGGAAATTAACAAGTACAAATGCTTTTAATAAATGAGAACCTGTTATACGTTTTGGAAATGTTTGCATTAACTTAATTACATAATTCGTAATAAATTATTTAACAGAGATCTGTTAAGTGATTATTAATTTTTAAAATTCGAGAGCTTACTATTTTTGGCACGTAACAGATTAAAAATGTAATAAATCACTTTTAAAAAGAGCATTTTAAGCATTGAACAATGATGCATTGTTTGTTTATTTTTTTACCTTCAAGTTTTCGTTGTACAATGTTCTTTTAAACCTACTTACGAAATTGTGTAATTATTGTCAAAAAACTTTGTTTAATAAATGTAAAATTAATTTTAAACAGAAATTCATAAGTATTGGAACTCATGCGTTTCCTTTCATAAAATAACATCAAAGGAAAACTCCAGAGATGTTAAGTAGTCTACGATTTTAGAATTACCTCTACTGAAGCTTACCTCTGCTAACATGCTGACAAAAGATTAATTAATTTTGTTATTTATTTAGATTTATAGTGAAGAAGCATTGCACATGTTAAGTGTACATTATCAATTAATTTGCTACGCATACGTGCTGCTACAAATTATTATATTGGATGCAGGTATTTACACATTGATTAGCTTAGATATATGCCGATTTCGCCTTTAAAAAATACTTATACTGAACAAACAATGTCCAATATTTTTAGTAGAGACATATAATCTACTAAAATTTATATTCAGTGTAATGGTTTTATTGCAAATGGATGGTAGCATATTGAAACTGGAACTCGAATCAAAACCTTATTCGCCAGATTACTCACTCAGTTATTCGCCTAAGCCAGCGTTTTCAAACGGGAGCGCTCCCCCCTGGGGGGCGGGGCATATTAAAAAGGTTGAAAAAAAAAAGATTTTTTAAAAATATTTATTTACGGTTTAAAACAAATACATTCTGACAAAATAAAAAATAAAATACACTTTTACACTGATATAATACACTTATAAATAAATCAGTACTGCACAATGTATTTTATAATTAGTTTAACAATACTAAGTCAAGAACAAGTTTTATACTTAACGATGACCCCATGGGCTTGCCAAATTAACACTTACCTTGATAATTAGTACGGTTTAAATTTAATCATACTTTACTGCCGATTTAAAGTTACGTGATTCGCTCCCCAATGCCACCGTTTTCCATGTAAGCACGCGTATGTAATGTATTGGGGTGAGGGCAATAAGCAAATTCTCTGAAATGACTAAATCCTTCGCAAACACTGCCAATGTCCTTTCATTGCATTTCAAAGCCTTCGGAATTCTTTTAGGGATTGCAGTGCACAGAAAGAATTGTACTTCGGAAAGACGTATATATACATCCCGGGTAATAAACGCTTTGCCTGAGTGAGACCTTTATATACGCTGGCAACACTTAGGAGGATAAAGTGGTATTGTAGATTTTGCTTTAAATTATGGTATCATTGAATTCAATGCATTGTTATTCTATTGAAGGGAGGCGCTATGAAAATTCTGATTGAATATAGGCTCGCAAGCATTGAAAGTTTGAGAAGCACTGGCCTAAGCAAAAGTCTCTAAGGAAGTCAAAACGATATAAGTGAACACTTTTAACAACATTTTGAATTCTCAAATAGGGACTAATACATTTATATGCATATTAACCTATTTTAATGCATCAGTAATAATGTAAAAGAAAACAAATTAATGTAATTTTCTTTTCTTTTTAATTTCTGAAGAGATTGGTCTATTACTTTACTTCCACGTCTTCGTATTAACTACTTATTTTTAACGGAAAGCAGCCTTAGAATCGATTATCTTTTTGTGACATTCTGTATCGCAAATTATTCTGGTTAATAATATGATGTTTGAATTAATGTTTTTTCAGAATTACACTAGCTCAGCGTTTCTCAAACTGTGGGGCGCGCACCCCCCTAGGGAGCGTGATAACTTTACGAGGGGGGCGCGAGCATATTGAAAAGTCGAAAAATAAAGATTATTTGAAAAAATTATTCGTTTACTGAAAGTGCGACATAGCCATCCTGTGATGACCATAAAATGTGCCGGTTCCGCGCGTGCTTTCGAGGTGTGGGATTATCAAAATGATGAGAGACATAATAATTTTAAGTCACAACTTTTTATTAAGAATAACTTTTTATATTACTTAAATTCTAATTTGACAATTTTAATTAAAAGTGAGAGTCAACACCTCACTAAAACCATGTATTTAAGTCAGATCACGCAACTAGATCCTTATCTTAATTATAAGCTAATAATAATATTCATCTAATTACCTATATCAAATATTACCTTTTTTCTAGATGTCTCCTTCCTTTTTACCTAAAAGAGAGATAGCTATAAATTCACTTTTGAATAAGAAGATTCCAACTTCTTTATATTAGTTTCTATTCCTTCTAAAGCTATCGGACTGCTAACTCTTGATCTGCAAGACTACACACTCAAGCTATCTTTAAATCCAGCTTCGCACTAACGATCAGAATGATTCCACACTAAACTATTCTAAGCTTGCCGCGCTATATCTTATCATCAAAGCTTCTATCCTTTTATAGTATATCTCATTTGCATAATAATATCTTTGTTTATCTTCTGGTATTGGGTTGGAAAAGTTTTAAGCCATTAATCGTGGTCGTCAAAGAACATAGGAGTTATGTGTTAGCAGAAAGACGCGCATGTCACAACCCTCCAAGAAGAAAAAAACGTGATTTACTTAAGGGTTCTCAATGCCCTTAATAAATTACGTCTAAATCCCTATTTCTAAATTCTTCGCTTTCTTGAGTTTTTATTTAAATTCTTAATCTAAATCCTCATTTTAACTTTTATAATTTCCAATATTTATCTTGACTTTAATTTTCACATTGGTAATTTAATCTTAAATTTTAACTTTATACTTCCAATATTTATCTTGACTTTAATTTCATTACTCATCTTAGAATTAAATTTTAATATTCAATTTAAATTTAAACTCGTGACAATAAATTTTACTCCAATAACTAGGCCAACATTAATACCTCACTGTTTAATTTATGCCCACTCTCACTTTTAACATTCAATTTTTTAAAATATTTTATACACTTAAATTTTCTAAAAACAAATAAGCTCCTGGGTGCGCAGACCCACCTTGACTCTAACACTTCATAAGCATGGAGCTGGTACTTCCGCCTTCTTGTTGAAGCTATAAATCATACTTTTCAAGATTTTCAGGGTCGTCTTGTGACGTTCTCGCGTCTTTCTGTTAACATAACTCCTATAATTTTTGACGGCCACGACACGGCAAAACTTTTCCAACCCAATACCAAAGAAGATAAAACAAACAAAGATATTATGCAAATGAGATTTACTATAAAAGGATAGAAGCTTGATGATAAGATATAGCGTGGCAAGCTTAGATATATGCGGTGTTTCCAGATATAGCGCGGCAGACCTCAGAGATAGTATTGGAAGCATTCTTGATCAGATAGCGTGACAAAGCTTAATGTGAATCTTACAGATCAAGATTTAGCAGTCCGATAGTTTTGGGAAAAGAATAGAAGCTCAAGATAAAGAAGTTGGAATCATCATTTATAAAAGTTTATAGATGTACCATTTTCAGGTAAAGGAACTTCAGAACTGAAAAAGGTAATATTAGGATATAAGTAATTAGATGGCTAGGATTATTAATATAATTGAGATAAAGGATCTAGTTACGTGATCTGACTTGAATTACGTGATTTAATTTTGGGCTTGACTCTCACTTTTTAATTAAAATTGTCAAATTAGAATTTAAGTAATATAAGTTATTCTTAATAAAAGTTGTATTAAGAATTACATGTCTCATCATTTTGATAATCCCACACCTCTAGCTACGTGGGAACCGGCAGCAACACCATGGTCATCAATAGATGGCTATGTCGCAATGGCGCCCGAAAGTATTTTTCTAATTCTGGGTTAGGTAATGTAGGTGGAAATAGACGGTTCTACCTGAAATGTACTTTTCAGGGTCGGAGAACGTTGCAGAGTTTATAGAGAGTGTATAGATTAACAACATACAGTTACTTTGAAATCCCAAGTAATCTGTCATGTGCTTACTTAAAAAGTCAATCTCAGGAAGGGTATTTGGTTCGTTGTTAGTGCAAAATACAGCCACGGATCTTTGCGCAGCTCAAAAGCTGAATTAGCGCGAAGGGCTTTCTCCCGCGGTCAAAAAATAAGAAAAGAACTACAGGCGGAGTTTTATGCATCCCAGCAGGGAAGAAATCAGGATCCTACTGAGTTTGCTTTATAGATTACGTGGAATGTCCCAAAGGTGACTTAGTGGATCATATTTAGTTCGACTCGAACCACAGGTACAGGACTACGTGGAAGTCCGGAAATCCACAAAACACGATACAACTTTTAGAAGTCTTACAAATTGAAGAGAGATATTCTTGCAAATTACAAAGGGGTTATCAGAACGATAATATAGAAAGACGAGGTCAAAATGCGCATAGGATGCCTAATTTTGAAACTAATGGTAGAAACGGGAGGAATTCTGAAATAAGGCGTAGACCAAATAACATTAGAAATGAGTTTTAAGGAGAATACGTCAAAATAATAGAGGGTTCGAGAGGAATAGGTTTAATAATAATAGGATCAGAGATTCAATAACAGGGCTTACCAGGTCGAAATGAGCGAAATGATAATTTTAATAGAGGGACCATAGAAATAGTCTGAGACTTCAATCGAGGATAGGGACGCAAAGGGGACGATTAAATATTGTAAAGGTTAATGATCAACCTCAAGAGGTGTCGACAAGAGAATACTTCGATCTCTTTCTCCGATATGTATAGCACCCGTAGAACTTCCACGTTCCTATATTATTAAATAACAATACTTTTGAAAGCTATGGGACACCGGAGCAGATAAATCATTTATATCGGAAGAAGTATATAGAAAATAAATATTTTTTCTATAAGCAAATTAAAAATCGCGAGCCCAGTAATAACAGCACAGGGTGCGAAATGCCAAAACAGGGGATTGTAGAATTGAAAATTAGGATCAGACAATTGAAAGAAATTGGTCATTTCATGTGTTGAAAGATTTAGAATACCCATGTATTCTAGGTATAGATTTCATATGTCAAGACCGGTGCTTTCAGATTTTAACTGCAAATCGTTGAAAATTCCAGATTCTCAAATAAATAAGGTGGAACCAATTAAAGAGGAAAAAGCCGGAGATAGATTTTATCTAAAACAAAAATTGGGGAAGTAGAAAAACAAAAACTGGCTAAAAATTGCTTAGTAGTTTTAAAGGGTTAGTTTTCAGACAAACCAGGTCTTACCATGTTTTATACCATGAAATTCGACACGGAGATAAACCCACCAGTAGCTTCAAGGCCTTATAAGTATGATCGCACTAAGCAAGCACAATAGATTTTCACATACAAAAAAATGTTACAAAGAGTGAAACATTGTTCCAATTCAGTCCCCATACGCGCGTCACCTGTTGTATTATGCAAGAAAAATAATGGGTTACCACCGGATAATCCGAAGCATATAGATTTGCAGTAGACTATAGAAAAATTAAATTCGATCACAGTATCCTGCGATACCCTTTTACCGTTAATAGATTGATTTATTAACGAACATAAATATAGCACAACAATAATGTCATCTCTGATCTAAGAAGTGGGTACTCAAATGGCAGTAAACCCCAGCGATATAGTTATTAAGACTGCATTTGTAGTAAAAAGTGGCACTTATGCTTTCGCGTGGATGCCATTCGGTTTATCAGAGCAAAGCCTCACTTTTCAAAAAGTACTGACATAATCCTAAAACCGGTGATAGGAGGTTTGTGAGTGTTTACATGGACGACGTTATTATTACGTCTCCATCATTCACTCACCATGTTGAACATTTAAGGGAAGTTTTTCGTTGTTAAAGGATGCAGGATTGACATTAAATAAGGAAAAATGTAAATTCGGGTGCGATGAATTGAAATATTTGGGATTAATTATTAGTAAAGAAGGAATTAAAACGGATGAGACAAAGGTTAGAGCTATACAAGAGATGAAACCGCCCCGTAACTCAAAAGAGGTTTCCAAGTTTTAGGTATGTCCCAGTGGTACGCGAAATTTATTAAAAATTATGCGGATATTTGTGAGCCACTTTTATAATCTTAAACGAAAATTTAAAAAATTTGTCTGGTCCAATGAAGCACAAAAGGCATTCGAAGAGGTCAAGGAGGCGGTAACAAAAGCGCCAGTTTTAAAATTACCAAACTTTCAGGAGCCATTCGAGTTATTTACAGATGCCAGTTCGATTGGTTTAGGAGCAGTACTTAACCAACAAAACAGACTCAGTGGTATTTGCGTCACGTACACCGAACAACGCAGAGAGGAATTACACAGTAACCGAAAGAGAATTCAGCAGTAGTATGGGCGTTGAACAAATTTAGAACATATTTAGGAATATTACCAATTAAGGTAATAACAGATCACGCCGCATTAACACGCCTAACACATGGCAAAAATTTGTCGAGTAGGATGATTAGATGGGCACTCAAAGTTAGCAGAATTCAATATAGAATGGGAACATAGACCGGGAACTCAAAATGCAGTGGCTGACATTCTTTCAAGGAATCCAAGTAATAGTATAATTGGTGACAAAATTAATTGTGCCATAATCAAAGATTTGGGAATTACTTCGGGAACAATTAATAAATGAAAGAAAATGACCCAGAATTAGGTCATATATATAGATATTTAGAAAACCCGGAAGATAACTCGGTTAATGCAACGATATGTGAGAATTGGTCCCACGATTTCCGTTTAATTGAAGGATTGTTATTTTATGCGAAACACGCAACGTCATTAGGTGAAATGCGTGTATACATTCCAAAAATCTTTAAGGTATGAAAAAAAGAGAGAATTTCATGACAAGCCAATGCTGGACACTTAGGCAGATTTAAAACGTATCATAAAATTCGGGACGTTTGTTATTTCCCGTACATGAGAAAATTTATTGATCAATATGTCTCTACATGCCATATGTGCCAAGTTAATAACTATAAAAACGCGTTACCAGCTGGTCGGTTAAATCCAATTATATCAAATTATCCGAATGAGATAGTGACGTTAGATTTGTTAGGCCCGTATCCTATATCGAGAATAAGACGTAACCGCTATATTTTAGTAACCGATCATTTCAGCAGCCGGGCTGAAATTATACCCTTAAAAAAGGCCTCATCTCGTATAATAGCGGATATTTTTTGATAATCCTTTATATCGTTATGGAGCTCCAATAAAATTAATAAGTGATACGGTCCCCCAATTTATATCCGAGATTTTTGAGCACTTAAGTGAAAAGATTAGGCATAAGGCATGTGGAATATTCCCGTTGCATATCGACCACAAGCAAATCGGACCGGAAAGAGTTAATCGAGATATAGTGCAAATGATTGCAAATACGTTAATGATCAACACGATACTTGGGATCACCCCGCGTGAGTTTGTTTACGCTATTCGTAATGGCGGTAAATGAAACAACGGGAAAAACACCGGCTGAATTATTTTTAGGTCGAAAAATTGATTGGCTAACTATTTCAAAACTACGATATCGGAAAGTTCAAAAATTCAAAAATCCAAAATATAGAGAAGTTATTCAGGGAAGCTAGACTAAGTACGAAAATTAAATGAAAGGTGGGAAAATATTATACTTAGACGTAGAAAGGACATAAAAATAAAAGGTAAATGATGGGTCTTATTGGAAACACACCCTGTAAGTTCAGCAGCTAACAAAAGTATGCGCTAAATTTAAACAAAAAATTGAGGACCTTATAGAGTCTTAGAAGTTAAGAATTTTAATAATATTGTAATATATGGAAATCAGGAAAAAGATTAACAGTTAACGTAGATCAAATAAGAATATATCGTCATAGGAAATGCGACGAGGTCGAATTAGGAACAGGTATCCCAAATAGTATAAGATCAAGTCAGGAAACCTGTACTTCGGAAAAGTACACCAAGGATTAATGAGTCACAATATGGGAAAAGAAAAATCTGCGGTGAAACGTAGGTTAGAGGCAAAAAGGGAGGTAACCAATCAAATCAATATAAAAATACAGAGAGACCCATAAAACAAATCACTGGTCAGATCACTACCTAGTTCATTAGGGAATGGAAAACAAAAGGTTTAAATATAACCAGGGTATTAAAAAGATCAGGTGTCGCAAGTGCGGACCACACAAAGAAAGTGGCAAAGAAAGGGTAATAATAATAATAAAAGACAAATGTCATTCAGTACTATTTCCAAAAAGCAGGAAAAAGAATAGAAGAGAGTGCACTGAAGCTACAGATGAAGCAAGATACAGTTTAAGACCACGACGGAGAACAGAAGAACCAAACCCAGACCAGCCAAGGACACAGTTGGGAAGGCAAGGAAAGGACGACAACAAGGAGATTACAAGCCTTACAACAAGAAATTCCAGTACAACCATGAATGAAGAGTCATGACACCTCATCGTTGAACGTGAATGTGGTAGAAAACATATAAAAATCAGGTTGTATTGTTTCTCATTTTTATGATCTTCCAACAAGTGGTCGGAAGAATTATTGCAAAGAAGGAAGTCTCGGGCGGTGCTTAAAAGTTATAAGCCAAGTCAAACACTACAATGAGTGTTCATTTAATTTGGAACTTTTGACTTGTTAAAAATTTTTTCTGAAGAAAACATTTGTAATCACACACATTTGTTTGCTTCGATGTATGACTTCGTGAGATGCGAAAATTCCTTTGGTTTTGTTATAATAGTTTATTGAAAATGTTTGTAATTGTATAATATGTGTATATATATATGTTGTTGTATTGTTACGTAATATGAGTGCTACCTGGTTCAGGAAACGCGGCGTAGTCAGGGCACCAACAATAATATTAAACGAGTTGCAAGTGGCTCATTGGGAGTTTTTTGTTGAAACCAGATGTGGGGATGGAGATGAAAATTTATCAGATATATAAATAATATATAATTGTGAAATTGATTAATATTATGGAAATAGAGACTCAAACAGTTTTCATTTCAGGAGACTGACCCTGAAAATCTTGAAAGTATACGAATTGTAGCTTCAACCAAGAAGGGGAGCGACAGTGCCAGCTCCATATGCAGTGTTAGATTGGGTCTGGTGCAATCCAGAATAATTGTTTTTAAGTGTATAAATATTTAAGTAATTGAAATGTAAAGAGAGTAGGCATAAATTAAACAGTAATTATTAATGTTGGCCTAGTTATTGAGAGTAAAATTTATTGTCACGAGTTTAAATTTAAATCGAATATTAAAATTTAATTCTAAGATGAGTAATGAAAATTAAAAGTCAAGATAAATTTTGGAAATTATAAAAGTTAAAATTTAAGATTAAAAAATTGCAATGAAAATTAAAGTCAATATTGGAAATTATAAAAGCTAAAATGAGGATTTAAGATTAAAATTTAAATAAAACTCAGAAAGCGAAGAAATTTAGAAATAGAGATTAGGACACGTAATTTATTAAGGGCATTGAGAACCTTAAGTAAATCACGTTTCTTCTTGAGGGGGTTGTGACGTCTCTCGCGTCTTTCTGTTAACATAACTCCTATGTTCTTTGACGGCCACGACATCATAAAACTTTTTCCCCCAACCCAATACCAAGAAGATAAACAAAGATATTATGCAAATGAGATTTACTATAAAAGGATAGAAGCTTTGATGACAAGATATAGCGTGGCAAGCTTAGATATAGCGTGGCAAGCCTAGATACAAGCGCGGCAGACTCAGAGATAGTATTGTGGAAGCATTCTGATCGATAGCGTGACAAAGCTTAATGTGAATCTTACAGATCAAGATTTAGCAGTCCGATAGTTTTGGGAAAGAATAGAAGCCTAAGATAAAAGAAGTTGGAATCATCATTTATAAAGTTTATAGATACCCATTTTCTAGGTAAAAGGAACCAGGAACTGAAAAAAGGTAATATTAGATATGTTGTACTAGGATGCATAGGATTATTAATGATAATTGAGATAAAGGGATCTAGTTACGTGATCTCTTGGACTTGAATACGTGATTTAATTCTTGGGCTTGACTCTCAATTTTAATTAAAATTGTCAAATTAGAATTCTATAATATAGTTATTCTTAATAAAAGTTGTATTAAGTAAAATTATTATGTTCATCATTTTGATAATCCCACACCTCTAGCTTACGTGAACCGGCACGACATGAAAGTCATCACAGGATGGTTATGTCGCAGTCGCCCTGAAATGAAAACTTTTGAGTCTCTATTTCCATATATTAATCAATTTCACAATTATTATTTATTATTTATATATCACAATAAATTTTCATCTTCCCCATCTGGTTCCAAAAAAATCCCCAAAGGCCCCACCCCTTTTTTATTATTGTTAGTGCCCGACTACCCCGCGTTTTCCCGAACCAGATGCCTCATAATACATAAAATACAACAACATATATATATAAAATATTATAAAATTTACAAACTTTTTTTCAATAAACTATTAAAACCCAAAAAACCCAAAAGGGAATTTTCGCATTACGAATTTCATACATCAAAAACAAACAAATGGGGATTACAAATGTTTTCTTCAAAAAAAATTTTTTAAAAAATTAAAAGTTCCAAAATTAAAAACACTCATTGTAGTGTTTGACTTGGCTTATAATTTTTAAGCATCGCGCGAGACTTCCTTTTTTGCAATTTTTTCCCGGGCCCAAATTTGTTGGAAGATCAAAAAAAAGGGAAACAATACAACCTGTTTTTTTATATTTTTTCCCCACCATCACGCCCAACGAGGTGAAATCATCTTTTTTTCCCCCCGGTTGTTTTGGGGAATTTCTTTTTAGGGTTTTAACTTTGTCGCCCTTTTTCCTTGATTTCCCCCAATGTCCCCTTGGCTGGTGGGGGGTTCTTCTGTTCTCCGTCGTGGCCTTGGGACTTATTTTTGATTCATCTGGAACTTCTGTGCTTTCCCTTTTTTTGTTTTTTTTTCCTTCTTCAGAAAAAATTACTGGATGATATTTTGTTTTTTATTAATATTATTTTTTCCCCTTTTTCTTTCCCAAATTTTTTTTTGTGGTCCACTTCCCCCGGGCCCACCTGATCTTTTAAAAAACCCCTATTATTCCTAAACCTTTTTTTTTTTTCATTCCCAAATAAATTTGGTAGTGATCTGACCAGTGATTTGTTTTATGGGTCCTTTTGTTTTTTTTATTTGATTTGATTGGTTACCAACCCCCTTTTCCCCTTCTAACTTACGTTTTCACCCCGTTTTTCTTATATTGTGCCCTCATTTTTTTTTGATGTACTTTTTCCGAAGTACTAGTTTCCTGACTTGACCCTTATACTATTTGGGATCCCCTTTTTTTCCCTAATTGACCTCGTCCACCTATGACGATATATTCTTATTTGATCTACGTTAACTGTTAATTTTTTCCCCTGATTTCCATATTACAATATTATTTTTGTTTTAACTTCTATTACTCTATAAGGTCCCTCAAATTTTTGTTTAAATTTAGAAATTTACTTTTGTTAGCTGCTGAATTTTTACGGGGTGTGTTTCTAATGGGAACCAATCATTTCCCTTTTATTTTTATGTTTTTTCTACGTCTTTTATAAATTTTTCCCCAAATTTTCCTTTTTTTCCAATTTTTCGTATTAGTCTAGTTTTTCCCTGAAAGCTTTTTCAATTTTTTTGGGGTTTTTTAAATTTTTTGAACTTTCCGATATCATAACTAGTTTTGAAATGGTGTAATCAATTTTCGACCAAAAAAATAATTAAAACCGGTTTTTTTCCCCCGTTGTTTCATTCACCGCCGTACGAATAGCTTTAAGCAAACTAAAGTAAAAAATTGACCCCAAGTATGGTGTTGATCATTAACAAAAAATTTTTGAAATTTTGAAATTCTCGATTAACTTTTTTCCAGTCCTTTTTGCTTGTGGTCGATATGCAAAAAAGTCTTAAAATTTGCCTTATGCCTAATCTTTCACTTAAGTGTTTTAAAAAATTCTCGGATATAAATTGTGGCCCATTATCACTTATTTTTTTTGGGCCCATAACGCGATAAAGGGGTTATAAAAAAAATTCCGCTATTATACGAGATGACCTTTTTTAAGGGTAAAATTAAAAAGCCCTTTTTGCGGGAAATGATCGGTTATTACTAAAATATAGGGGTTTCGTCTTATTCTCGATATGGGATACGGGGCAACAGATTTTAACGTCACTATCCCCTTTTCGGGATAATTTGATATAAGGGGTTTAACCAAACCAGCTGGTAACGCGTTTTTTATTTTTTCCTTTGGCACATATGGCTGAGAGACATATTGATCAATGTTTTTTTCTCATGTAGGGGAAAATTTAACAAACGTCCCGAATTTTTATGATACTTTTTTTAAATCCCCCCTAATTTGTCCAGCAATTGGCTTGTCATGAAATTCTCCCCAATTATTTCTTTCCCTTAAAGTTTTTTGGAATGTATACACGCATTTCCCCCAATGAGGGTTGCGTTTTTTCGCATAAAATAACAACCCTTTCCCTTTAAAACGGAAATCGTGGGACCAATTTAAATATCGTTGCATTAACCGAAGTTATTTTCCGGGGTTTTCTAAATATCTATAGAAAATTTTTTTTTCCCTTGGGTCTTTTTTCTGTTCAGTTAAATTGTTCCCGCGAAGTAAGTACCAAACCCCCTGATTATGGCACAATTAATTTTATCACCATATACTTCTAACGGGTTTCCCCTTTGAAAGAAGGGTCAGCCACTGCTTTTTTTGATTTCCCCGGTCTATGTTACCATTCTATATTGAATTTGCTAATTTTAGTGCCCATCAATCACCCCTACTGAAAAATTTTTTTGCCATGTGTTAGGCGTGTTAAGGCGGCGTGATCCCGTTATTACCTTAATTGGTAATATTCCTAAATATGTTTCTAAATTTGTTCAACCCCCCTACTACTGCTAGACTTTCCCCTTTTTCGGTTACTTGAAATTTCCCCCTGCGTTGTTCAGTGTACGTTAAAAAATTTACCACTGGTCTGTTTTGTTGGTTAAGTACTGCTCCAAAACCCCGAACTGGCACTGTAAAAAAAACCGGGAAATGGCCCCCTGAAATTTTGGGTTTTTAAAAACTGGCGTTTTTGTTACCGCCCCCTTTGCCCCTTTTCTTCGAATCTTTTTTTGTGCTTCATTGGACCGAAAAAATTTTTTAAAATTTTTCGTTTAAGATTAAAAAAGTGGCTCACAAATATCCCAAAATTTTTTAATAAATTTCGCGTACCACGGGGACATCCCCAAAAACTTGGCCCCTTTTTTTGAGTTAGGGGGCGGTTTCATCTCTTGAATAGCTCAAACCCCTTTTTCTCATCCGTTTTTTAATTCCTTCTTTACTAATAATTAATCCTAAATATTTCTTCATCGCCCCCAAAATTTTTTTACATTTTTCCTTTTTTTTAATGTCAATCCTGCACCCTTTTAACAACAAAAAAATTTCCCTTTAAATTTAACAGGGTGGGGAAAATAAATGATGGAGACGAGATTATCACGTTTGTAAACACTCACAAACCCCAAATCACCGGTTTTAGGTTTTGGTCAATTCCCTTTTTTAAAAAATTGGGGTGCTCCTGAAAAACCCAAAATGGCATCCGCTTGGCATAAGTGCCCCCTTTTTACTACAAATGGGGCCCCAACAAAAATCCCCGGGGTTTCCCGCCTTTTTGAAAGTACCCCCCTTTTTAGACCCAAGGTGACATTATTGTTGTATATGGTTTTTCGTTTAAAAATCATCTATTAACGGAAAAGGGTATCGCGGATATTTTGGATCAAATTTTAATTTTCTATAGTCTCCCAAAATTTGCTTCCGGATTATCCGGTGGTAACCCATTATTTTTTTCTTGAAAATACAACGGGTGACGCGTATGGGGATTGAATTGGAACAATCGTTTCCTTTTTGTAACTTTTTTTGTATGTAAAAATCTATTATTGTTTTTGCTTAGTGCGATCATACCTATAAAAGGCCCTTTAAGCTACTGGTGGGTTTTTCTCCCGTGTCAATTTCATGGTATAAAACATGGTAAGACCTGGTTTGGCTGAAAAAAACCCTTTAAAACTACTTAAACAAATTTTGGAGTTTTTTTTTTTTCCCACCTCCCCAATTTTGTCTTAGATAAAATTTTACCCTTTTCCTCTTTTTGGTTCAACCACCTTATTTATTTGAGAATCTGGGAATTTTTTTAAAGATTTTTGATCAAAAAACTAAACGATTCTTGACGCATTTTGAAATCGATACCTAGAATACATTTGGGGATTCTAAATCTTTCAACACATGAAATGACCAACCTTTCGAATTGTCTGATCCGAATATTCAACCCCACAATCCCCCCGTTTTGGCATTTGCCCCCGTGCTGTTATTACCGGGGTCGCGAATTTTTTAAATTTTCTTATAGAAAAAATATTTTCTATTTTACTTCTTCCCATGTAAAAAGATTTTTTTGTTTCCCGGGGTCCCATAGCGCTTTTTAAAAAAGTGTTATTTAATTTAAAAAAGGAACGGGGGAAGTTCTACGGGTGATATACATATCGGAGAAAGGGGGAATTTTCCCTTTTTCGCATCCCTTTAGGTTGATCATTAACCCACAATATTTAATCGTCCCCTTTTCGTCCCCATCGCCTCGATTGAAATTTTCCTCGAACCCTTATTTCTGGTCTCCTCTATTTTTAAAAAATTTTCATTTCGCTCATTTTTGGGAAAAGAGTAACCCCTTTTCTGAATCTTTGATCCTTATTCTGAGACCTATTCCCTCGAACCCCCCTATTATTTTGACGGCTTTCTCGTAAAAATCATTTCTACTGTTATTTGGTCTACGTCTTACTTCAGAATTCCTCCAGTTTCTACCATTGGGTTCAAAATTAGGGGATCCCATGCGCATTTTGACCCTCGTCTTTCTATATTATCGTTCTGGGTAACCCCCCTTTTTAATTTGCAAGAATATTTTTTCGAATTTAGCTAAGACTTCCAAAAATTGTATCGTGTTTTGTGGATTTCTGACTTCCCCATAATCGTATCTTGGGGTTTGAGTCGAACTAGAATATGATCCACTAACCCCCGCTTGGGACATTCCTTTAAATTTTAAACCCCTTTTCTATTTTTTTGTTCTATACACGAAATCAGTGGGGTCCCGATTTTTCCCCCCCCGGGACGCGGGAAAATTGCGACCGTGGGTTTTTTTCTTTTTTTTTGGGCCGCGGGGAAAAACCTTTTTCTAATTTTAGCGAGCCGCAAAAACCGGGCTGTATTTTTCACTAATAACGAAAAACCCAAAAATCGAATACCAATCTTGAGCCCTTCCCCTGGGGATGGGGCTTTTTAATAAGCACATTTACAGATTCCGGGTTTCAAGTAACTTTTTATGTTATTATCAATACACTCTATAAACTCTGCAATGTTTCTGACCCCGAAAAATACATTTCAGGTGAACAAATTTCCACCTACATTACCTAACCCAGAATTATATAAGTTCAGGGGGCCATTGCGACATAGCCTTCCCCGTGATGACCAAATTTATTTCCCGGGTTTCCCTAAGCTAGAGGTGTGGGTTATCAAAATGAAGAATATAATAATTTTTAAAACCCAAATTTTTTTTAAGAATAACATATTACTTAAATTCAATTTTTACAATTTTAATTAAAATGAGAGTCAACCCAATTTAAAACCCTTTTTTAAGTCAGATCACGCAACTAGATCCTTTATCTTAATTTTTTTAGTTAATAATAATATTCATCTAATTACCCATAAAAAAATAATTTCCTTTTTTTAGATCTCCTTCCTTTTTCCTAAAAAGAGATAGCTATAAATTCCCTTTGAATAAAGGGAAAACCCCAATTCCCCCATATTAGGGGTTCTTTTCCCTTTTAAAAACTATCGGACTGCTAACTCTTGATCTGCAAGACTACACACCAAGGGTATCTTTAAACTAGCCGCACTAACGATCAGGGAAAGATTCCACACTAAAAATATCTCTAAGCTTGCCGCGCTATATTTATCATCAAAGCTTCTATCCTTTTTATGGGATATTTTCCCCTTTTTCATAATATCTTTTTTTTATTTCCCTTTTTGGTATTGGGTTGGAAAAAATTTTTGCCATTAATCGGGGCCCTCAAAAAACATAGGGGTTATGTTAGCGAAAGACGCGGGGACGTCACAAAAAATAATAAAAAAAAAAATACATTATGAAAAAAAAAATTAAATACACATTTACACTGACATAATGTACTTATAAATGTATCAGAGAGAGAGAGAGAGTACTGTATAATGCATTTTTCAATTTATTTAACAACACTAAATTACGAACAAGTTTTTTAATTACCAGTGACCCCATGGATTTACCAAATTAACACTTATCTTGATAATTTGTACGGTTTAAAATTTTTACTTTACTGCCAATTTAAAGTTACGTGATTCGCTCCCCCATGCCATAGTTTTCCACATATGTGATGTGTATGTGATGTATTGGAGGAGGGGTCAATTCGCAATAATCAAATTCTCTAATAATTTAAAACCTTCCCAAACACCCCAAGAATTTTATTGATTCCAAAAACCCTTTTGGGAAACTTTTTTTATGGATAGCAATGCACAAAAAGATCGTGTTTCGGAAAGACGTATATATACGTACGGGCAATGAACTCTTTTACTGTGCGAGACGTTGATAGACGCCGGTGACATTTAAAAGGTTAAAGTCGTATTGTAGGTCTTGTTTCAAAGTGTAGTATCAACGAATTCAATGCATTGTTATTGTGTGGAAGGGGGAGGGGTGATGAAAACTCTTATTGAATATTGGGTCGCTAACTATGAAAATTTGAGAAGCACTGCACTAGATTTTTGTGAGGGAAGCGATCCTCTTTCTTGCCCACCTAGAGATGTGTGAGGAAGGGAAGGAATACTAGACATATTCAAAAACAATCTACTTATTGATTTCACAAATAGCAACACTGACTCAAGCAATTTCAACGAGAAGTGATGTTCTCAATATAAGCAATATGTGGATTAACAGCGAGAAGCACGGATTATGAGAAGACCATAATTATTGATCCTCTCATTCCAGGAACAAAACTACAATCCCAATTATCTGCACACTTATTAAACCCTAGTGATCAATCGCCACTCTAATTCTTTCACCTGTTCAATATTTGAAATAGGACTATAAACTTGAATAATATCTGATCAGTAGCAATCTATCCCATCTCCTCACTTTCTCTCTCTCTCTCTCTTTCTCGCCAGCTAGAAAACCTAGACCAGTGATACTCAACCTGAGGCCCATGGGCCGCATGCGTCCCACTGGGCCTTTTCAAGTGGCCGCCCGGTCACATGGCCCATTGCTCTAAAAAATTCATTTATTTATAAAAAATTTAGTGGGGAATTCTTTGTTAAGAATTCAAATATATCAATTTTGATTTTTGCTGCCGATGTCGTATGGACGCGAATTGATATCTTTTTCTGATTAGTGATAATAGACAGCAGTGGAGTAGCGTCCTATTTATAAGTGGAACTAATTTTTAAATATCTTTCGTATCTTGCAAGTGAAAAATATTCAAAGAAGATAGGTTGTTTCAAGATGATTGGGAAGTTGACTATTCTGTAGTGAAAAACAAGCATGGATCAGTAATTGTTCGATTTGTCACGAAAGTGTTGTAATTGTAAAAAAATAATAATAAACAGAAATCGTTCAATGACACTTTTCCTCGAGATCTCTTTCAAGAGGTGATAAATAGGCTTTCTTGAATAATCTTTACAACAGCAAAAAATAGTTTTGTCCGTGGTAATGTCACAGTGGTAACAAAGGCACCCTAGGAAATTTGTGACATTATTAGTTATCATATAAAACCGTTTACTGAGATGCAGAAATTGTGAAGGAGTGATTCTTAAATGCTTCCAATTTAGGAAAATTCAGTGACAAAAAATAAAAAAATATAAAAAATAATAATTAAAAAAAGCAAAATAGGAGTTTTAATATTTTGATCAATTTTCCACATTTAAGATTTTCTGTGTTATCTTGGTCTAAAAGTATCCCCCACCCCCACTCTTCCATTAATCCTCATATTGCGGCCCACGTGAAATAGCCATCATATGTATGTGGCCCTCGTGAAAAAGCTAACATATGTATGTGGGCTGGCAGAACAAAAGGTTGAATACCCCTGACCTACACTATATATAGCAGACCTAATTTGAATAATCAGATCTTCTTCTTCAGAGGGTTGGCTGTGAATAAACACGACTTGATAGACCAAAGATTTCCCAAGAAGATTAATGAAAATACGCGGATAGATCCGTCACAGTTTTTGGCAATAGATTTCCATTTCGTTCAGATGACAAAAAACGACACCTGATCTAGACTTCTCTGTTCTACAATCCGTGTTGTACCACTGAAGAAGTCAAAATTGGATTTAATCTGAAATTTCTCCTACTAATCTGTACTCTAATGTGGTTCAAAGAATTTTTTTTCAAAAATTCATAATAGAGGGTACCGATTTTGAAAAGAATTTACTATGCTTGATCTATGCAATGTTTTTACATACATTGTACTTATGCTCGATAATATTTACTCAAATATAAAAAATAGAATTTTACTAAAGCCCTATTGTCTGTAAGTCGTTAAAGTGTTTCTTATAACTTTTACATTACAGTTTCAATCATTATAGTTCTTACTTAATTTTTATTTAATTCAAATGACTTTTTAATTTATTACATAGTTGGCAAAATTCAATGTGAACTATGTAATTTTACCTGCCAAATTAATAAAAAGCTTTTATTTGCTTTCAAAAATGAAAATAAAGTATAAAAGAATAATGCATCTCGAGAATAAAAAATCATATATGTCCCACCAAGATATTAACTACTTACACAGATTTATTCCCAAACAGTAATCGAGTAAAGACAATGGCTTTCAGCCTAAAAATGCACAAGTACTCTACCTCTTCAAGGGATTGATTGATCTCAATAAATTTGCATTTAGAAATAACACAAAACTTATCAGCGTAGAACTCGTATTTCTGAAACCCAGTCAAAAGCTTGAGCTGGAAATCCATTTTCCAACTTTCCATAGTTTGACAACACGAGAATACCAGACTGGACAGACCTAATGGAGTTGATCATTCGGATAACCCTTGTAAACCCCTTGCAGGGCCGTGGGTAGCCTGGTAGTTAGAGCATCGGATTCCAGACCGGAAGGCCTGGTTCGATGATCGATGCCACCAAATACTCTTCACGTACACACAGAGTACGTGCTCGTTAAATCAGTGGGTCCGAAAGTCTTCTGGGCTGAATCACGAGTGCAGGGGACAGAAGAATATTTCCCTCCCCTTCAGTTCCATGCCTAAATTGTGGAGGTGGAGATCGGTGGTATCACCATCTATCGTCCTTTCGGGAATTTCGCCGAGCTAATTCGTACTGTCACCTGTAAGGGGCTCAAGGCCAACGACAAGCGTACTTCTAGCCCCTTGCCATGATGAATTTCGTGGGGCTCGATCTGTCTACGTCAGACAGGTGGCATTAAAAACAACAACAATAAACCCCTTGCTGTTTATTTCCGTAAAACCTTTCTTAGCAGATTTCAACTCAACAAAATAAAAATGCATGCCAGGTTTCAGTACTGAAGATCTCTGATAGTTCAAAATGAACACTTTTTTCTTCACTTTTGGTCAGTAACTCCCTGAACCCTTCCTCTTCTTCGAAGTCGTTTTCCCTAAAATCCGTTGCAAGCGGACACTTCTACTCAATAAAAGAAAAATGCTTAACAAATTTCAAGTCTGTAGGTCTAACAGTTCCGGAGATCTCGCGATGAGATAGTGAGTAGCTTTTTTTCTTTATTATTATGTATTAATTACAATTGTATGGAACTAAATACACAGATTTAGCTAAGCAAAAACTCAAACATGAATGTTTTATTTGTTCATCATTTGAACAGATCGTTCACATTGATCCTAAATTACTATTGCAAATTATATTAAATATTATAAACTGCATAAAATCTAAAAATTCACAGAATGTACTCCTGTTACTATCATTTTTAATTTGAAATATTTTTTTTTTTACATTTAAAAAAGGACAAGCAAACTCAATACTGAAAACGTTTTTCTTGCGTATTTTGAATATTCAAAAATATCACTACCTGTGAAAATAATTTGTTGTTAATTGAAGATATATGAATTTGATACTTAAGCTCAGTTTTTCCTTGACAAAATGTTATTCCTTTTTAAAGGAGCAAATTTAAAAAAAAATTTATGCTATAATCCATAGGAAACTAAAATATTCTATAGGAAAATAAACTAAGCAGCACTATAAGAATAAAATAATTAACCAAAATGATTTTTTATGAAAAAAAATTAAAGAAAAAAGTGAAAATATAGATGAGAGTCGGGTATTATGGAATTGTCGGGTAATATGGAATACCAAGGTTATGACTTTATTTGTTGCTGAATACATCAACTGATGACATATTTAACGATGAAACAGGATTTTAAATATTTAAAAATGGAAACGTAATATGCAATTAATTATTTTAAATAACCAAAAATGATTCTTAGCGGTGGATTTTAAATTACTAAACATTATTTTCTATTATGAGCGTTTAACTTTAAGCACACGTTTCTGTACTTAATATTAAACATCTTCTACAAATCAATAACTATTCACAAGTATAAATAGGACTAAAACAAAACAATATGTAAGAGTCTATTCGACTTAAATATGTAGCATTCATATGTATCACGTGGATGAATGGGAATCGTATGATATATGAGATACTCAAAAAGCATTCCAGACTTTAAAGACGAAGATTTCTTTTTGTTTGATAGATTTGCTATTTGTCATTTTGTTTCATCGCTACATCTCATCCCCATGAAAGGAATGACAGGAAGCAAAGGATTCGGCTTCGAGGAAAATGTGAAAAATGTCTTAATATATAAAGATGACATCTGTCCAAAAAGATGTCTCTCCTTATAGGAGTCGAAATAAAATGTCACAACTTTTTCCTCAGTAAAGATTAATATGCTCTCAGACTCTAAAGATTCTAAATTCTGTTTGATGAGTTATGGAGCATTATTTTGGCCTTGAGAGTAGTTGTGAGTTCTTATTTTCAAGTTTACGTACTATTAGATAATTTCAAAAGAGATAATTCATCATATCCCACAATTACACTTTAATTCAGAGAACCAACAATTTAAGGCAGGTAATATAATAAAAATTATTTTCTACTTTTGTACACACACACATGTTTCTTTTTAAAACTTCTATCTATCTATCTATATATATATATATGTCAGGTTTGAAAAGTTTAGCTTCAAAATTAAGTAAGTAATAAATGAAAATAGAGCGAACTCTTTACCATCGCGTAAGGATTTGTGAGTAAATAAGCCTATTTAAAAGTGGAGCGAGCACTGACGAGAGAGAACGCATACTCGAAAGTCTTAGCTGGTGACTCCTTGCTGAATTATTGTCTATTGTTCTACTCGGCTGCGCGCCAAAGGGTCATGTTGGATTTTATGTGATTGAAGCAAAATAAAGACGTTATTATAGAGATGATGCCCTCCTCATTTTACCTGCAGGCCTGGTACCTGACACATATATATATATATATAATTCGGAAAATTTTCTTAAGGTATCCGCGACTACGCGTTTGGAACCGTGATTTTAAAAAAGTGCATAAATGGATAATTTTCGTGATATTTAGTGTCATTTAGATTAGAATACATGTATAAAGTTGTTTTAAGGACATTTTGACAAAAAAAATTCATTTAAATACAATATTTTGGCAAAAAATGAACTTAGAATAACCTTTTTTCAAAAAAGTTCTTCCTTTATAAAAAAAGTTTTTAAAATAATAATATTTTTTTTTTTGTGTGTGTGTGTGTGTGTGTGTGTGTGTGTGTGTGTGTGTGTGTGTGTGTGTGTGTGTGTGTGTGTGTGTGTGTGTGTGTGTGTGTGTGTGTGTGTGTGTGTGTGTGTGTGTGTGTGTGTGTGTGTGTGTGTGTGTGTGTGTGTGTGTGTGTGTGTGTGTGTGTGTGTGTGTGTGTGTGTGTGTGTGTGTGTGTGTGTGTGTGTGTGTGTGTGTGTGTTTTTTTTTTTTAAAAGTAAAAACTTCTCCAGGGGTCGAACTTTTTTTTTAAAAAATTAAATTTATTTTCAGAGTTACAACCCATTGAAATAATTATCGGCTTTTTTTTTCTTAAAATTTACCCCCTTTGTTGTCGAAACATGGATAAACCACTTTAAGTTATATATTTCGAAAATTCTAGTTGAGCCTCTGTACAGAGATCTTATATATATGGGCAAAATTTTTTTATAATGAAGCATTTTCAAAAAAAGGAGAATATTTTGAAAATGGGTCATTCAATGTTCTTTTTTTGTCACAATAGTGTACTTAAATAATTTTTCATTGTAATACTATTCTTAAAATAATTTTATATACATTTTCTAATTTAAGTGACAATAAATATCAAAAATATTATCCATTTATAAGCTTTTGCAAAATCACGGTTCCCAACGTAGTCGGATACCTTAAAGAGAGAAATTGGTGTCAGCCACAGTCACTGGTTAACACACGTGTAAGCTTTATGATATTTTTCTAAGGATCATGAATAAACCTATCAAAATACAGCATTTAATATTTTTAACACGGGAAATGAAGTAAAACTTGATTAGAAAAATGGTATTCATTATATAAATTTAAATAAACATGTATAAAATTATAATTTGAGTTAAGTGATATTATGACACTTACCATAAAATCCAGCGTATAACGCGCTCCGGTGTATAACGCGCACCCATACTTTCGTGTATTTTTTTAATTTTTGGTATGTTCGCTGTATAACGCGCACTCAGCTTTTAAAAAGAAATCTGAAATTTTTTAACAACGTTCTTATATTTTGAAATCATTTATTCGGGAAAAAAGCCAGGCTTTTTTAAATAGTAGTTTTATTTTGAACTATATCTCTTTAGTTCATAAAGGGGTATCATTTCGTTTAAAAAACAGTATTTCATTGTGTAAAGGTAAAAAATAATTTTATGCTCATTTCATCTGTTATTTTTTAAAGCTATTGTTTTTATACCCGGCGTATTACGCGCACCCTTGTATTTCGATCACATTTTTGTGTTCAAAGTGCGCGTTATACGCCGGATTTTATGGTATATTTGTATTTATACATATATTGTAGATTATTCATAATAGCTAAGGCTTGAAATATTCTGAAAGTTAATACATGAAATTATATTTTGGTATACTTTCTTTGTCCACACACATGAAGTATAAAAAAAAGATAAATTAAGCGTGTAGTGTGTTCCATTTTAGGCTTAATATATAATGAGGTCACAAACATCTTAACTAAGAATTTTTAAAAAGAGTCTATGAGTACTTCTACTTTGAGAGATTTGAAAACCTACGACAGCTTTGTTACTTTTTTTTTTCAGTAACAACTAATCCTATCATTTCTTGCAAAGTTACTAAATCTATGCTATAAATTGCAATAGAGCACCTTTTCTAGTTTAAAAGTTTTAGTTGTATCTTTCACGCAAAAACAATAACAAAGTTAAATATTCTTGTTTAAGATATAAGTAATTCAATAATCTGCATTTTCATACGAACTTTTAAAATATGAATCTTTTTGTACTGTGTTACTGGAAAAAGAATTTTTTAATTATGATATTTGTGAATACTATCTATTATTTGTATTTTATACATTTTTTTCGTACAAAATTACTGTGAATGCCAATCAGATGACTAGAAACGTGTATCATTAACTCCCTTTTAAGCAATTATTAAATTTTAATATATTATTCAAATAAAAAATAAAGTAGTATTTTGACTTTAGAAAAAAACTTACAAAGCTCGTTTGATATACTTTAAGAAATCAATGTGCAATATGTTCAATGGATTAATAAATATCTAAAAATTATATAAATTAAATCAAATTAGATTATCTTTACAATATTTTGAAACCATATTTTAGTATTGTCTTTAAAATACCAATTTTAACGATAAAAAGGAATTTCAAATAAAATATACAGGTGTTTCTAAAAGAATATTCGGAGTTTTAACGCTTTATAGTATTTATCTTATATAAGGTACAAGTATAATTCCTACATTGAATTAAAAAGTAACTGAAACAGTTTTACCTACAAGTTTACAAATGTTCAATGTAGGCCCCATTCGTCACACGACACACATCAAGCCGATAGGCGAGTACATCCCAAACTTTTTTCAGTGTGTCTGAGGAAATTCTTGCAACATCTGCTTCCATCCTGTGTCTTAAGTCTGAAAAGTCAGCTGGTAGCGGAGGAACGTACACACAATCCTTTATGAACCCTCACAGATAAAAGTCACATGGCGTCAGATCGGGTGAACGCGGAGGCCATGCGATACACGCTTTATCGGGAGGCTCTTTGCAGCCAATCTATTGGTTGCCTACAGTCATATTTAACCAATCGCGTTCTGAGAGATTCCAGTGAGGCGTTGCACCATCTTGCTGCCAAATAAAGTTATTTGGTTCACTTTCTTCCAATTGAGGAAATAGCCATGGTTGTAGAGCATAAAGATAGGCAGAACCAGTTACAGTTGGTTACCAGTTGCAAACTTGGTCGTCCCGTTATATTCTCTTTAAAAAGAAACCAGTTGCTTCAAACTGATGATACCACCTACGAATGTTATTATCATTTGGAGGTTGGCAACTGAACTTGATACGGAACACTCGTTGCCCATTATTAGCAGATTTTGTCTTTGCAAACTGGGGGACACAAAACGCTTTCTGTTTACAAGTAGCCGTTTTTCTACTAACGCGTTGATCGGCAAGAAGGAGAAAATAATTAGCCTACTTTTCGCGCACACAGGCCAGCAAACAAAACTGTTTCAGATGATTTTTCATTTGATGTATGAGTCATACTAATATGTTATATGTAATGAATACTATAAAGCGTTAAAACTCCGATATTCTTTTAGAAATACCCGGTAATTTTATTAAAAAAAATAATGTAATTAAAGCATTTTTTTTAAAAAAAATTGTTTAGATAAGAAAGAGAAAACAGTCTTTCTTCAGCGTGTAAATTTTTCAACAAAATATTATACTCTGGATTCTCTTACTGAAAAAGATGTATCAAATAAATTTTTTAATTAAAAATGTTAAATATTGGACATAGATCTTTAAGATCTTTAGGTAGGATCTGTAAAAGAAGTTCCAATTTCTGTTAAAACAAAAAGATTTTGCTTTATTTATTTTCAATTTTAATAATTTTTATTAGAAACTATTAACTAATTAAAGGGATTTTACTTCATAAAATATGTTTCATTTATATATATATTCTCTTATTTTTTATACTATATTTATTACTTTACATGAATACACGTTTAGTGTATTCTGGCATTCACACCTAGTGGCTTACGGACGAAAATTCAAAGCTAGACTAAGACACTGATAAACCCGCTGAATCGAGAGACGTATCTACGTAAAGTCTGTACGTTGGTGTGGTATGGAAGCTTGGAGAGTGAGACGCCATCCTACGAGTCACCCTCCTCATACAACCGTGATTTAAAATTACGATAACTCTCATGCTGCTTTTAAGTGTGACATTTATAATACATATATATATATATATATACACTCACTTCCAAAAATTAAGCACGGAGAGGAAAATGCTAATTTTCCGGAAGTCAATCAGAATTGAAGAGGATGTAATTTGCTGCAGAGGTAGATGGCAGTATGCAAATATGTTGGTTACAGCCAATCGTGCTTT
>BMAV01010862.1:137813-155577 GCA_019973955.1 Trichonephila inaurata madagascariensis | reverse complement strand
AAGTAAGTATAAGAGGTATAAGTAAGAGATAAAAGTAAGTATAAGAGCGCCGTGGGTAGCCTAGTGGTTGGAGCATCGGACTCCAGACCGGAAGGCTTGGGTTCGATGCCAGCAAATACACTCCGAGTACAGACGGAGTACGTGCTCGTTAAACCTGTGGGTCCGGAAGTCTTGTGGGCGGTCGCAGCAGAAACCATGAGTGTAGGGCGCTGGAGAATATTTCCCTCCCCTCAAGCCTAAATTATGGAGGTGGAGATAGGCGGTGTCTCCATCTATCGTAAAGAAGTTCAACCTGTCTCAGGCTCTGGCAACTTTCATTCCTTCCCTTCGAGAAGGACACGACGACAAAAGTTATATTAATAAAAATACTCAGAAATGCATTTGCATTTTTTTATACTAGTATATTTATAAAAAAAACTATAAATGTCTGTAAAACATAGTAACATCGAAAAATGTCCTGATTAGATAAAAAAAAAGTTTAAATTTATTTAGGTTGCTTACGATTTCTGAATTAACTAATGTAAAATAAAATTCTATTCAGGCTCTGGATGACCATTTAAAGAAAATACATCAAACTTTGGAAAGAATTTTAGTAAAAACAACAACTAAATATTGATATTTGTTACATTATACTTTAAAAATAAAAACCTTTGGATGTTGAACATTTCTTAAAAGACTAGTTTCGTTTCACAATTTCATCCAAATTCAGTACAAATGGAGACAGCAACTGTAGACTGAGGCCTAAAGTATTGAGGAAAATTATATGAATATATATATATTAACGTAAATAAATATGCTTTTAAGAAAACATAATGTGTGGGAGAAGTTTTCTACTTAAAAATAATTTTCAATTAGGAAAGTAAACACATTCAGTTTTTCACGACTGTCAAAATAAGAAAAATTAGTTCAAAAACGCAACTCTTAAAAATGAATTGGTGTAAGTTCTTGACAATCCAATGAGTTGATTTAAGCTTAAAGAGGGCTAAAATATTTTGAAGTTAGTTTTATAGTTCGAGTCTCATTTGAGTTTCTTAGTTTACTTTGCTTGAAAGGCGTATAAAAGTCAACTAAACTGTTTACAAAACTTTAAAATGAGAAGAGTTTATTGATTTTTGTTTAGAATTTGCTTAGATTTGAACTGCCGAATCACGCTTTCTTAAGGAAATGCATATTTACTCAAAGAACTTACGTAAAGAAAATAAATACTGAAAGAAGACAGTGCGGCCTCTAATTCCACTGATAGAGGAATTTACAGTTCGACGTGATAAGCAAAACACACACAAATGAATGAGTGACTTCATTATAAATGAATATTTTTGATTTAAGTCCCAATATGACAACTGATGTATATTTGATTTCATTTGAATAATCTTCATTAGTTTTCCCAACTTTCTATAAATTAATACAATTCTATTTCTGTTTTGAGAACACACATTTTATAGCATTCTCAACGTGTTCAAAAATATTGTGTTACCTAGATGGATTTCGGAAAAATGTAATTTTTCTCCATAGAGAGAGAAAAAATCTTTAAAAAAAAACTTGTTTTTTGTTAAATGTATAATGTTGTTAGATAGTCCCTTTAATTAACGTTATAACAAACCAGAATGTGGACAACGACGTCTAGTGGACATTTCAAGAAGCCGTCAGTTGAGGGGTTGTTGTCAGACCATAAACATCATGCAGAACAGTGGTTCCCAATTTTTTTGTAACCCCTTTTTATAGTCCAAACTTGTCCACAGACCCATCTTTATAGACAAAACTTGGCCATGGACCCCCAAATGAAAAAGTTACATAAATGCATAATATAAAAATTACAAATTTAAAAAAAACCATTTTGTTGAAGAATTATTTATTGAAATTATAATTTTTGTTTAAAATAAAATTTAATGACGGATGGACTTTATGAGATGTTATGAGTGTATTTATGTCCGGCTCAATGTTTGTGAGTAGCAAACGCAAATCCCCACGAGCACTAATTTCTAGTCGGTTTCTTATTTTCTTTGTAATGAATTTAATTACGACACTGAATCCACTTTCTTCCAAATAGGAAGACGGTAAAGTAGTCAACAACTTCTGTACAATAACACATAATGCAGGAAATAAAAGTGGGATCTGTTTTTGTAACCAGTTGTAGTATCCTTGTTCAAACATTGGTTTAAGTCCCTCAATTGGGGATATAACAATAAGATGCTCCTGTATTAGTATGGATTCAGCTGTGTTAAGGATCTGAATTTGTTCACGCTCAAAAGGGTTCAACACTCAGTCGGGGATATCCAAGCAAATTATTGTTATTTATTTAAATTTCCATAAAAATAAAATTTGATCGAATTTTTTTTATTTTATTTAAATGAGTATTTTTCAATTTAATGATTTTTTTTGTCAATATATATACTTTTTAATACATTGGAAATTTTGGAAAAAGAAATATCCTGCATATTGAACTTTACGGTTAATGCTACAGCTAAAGTATCAACATTCAATCTTGACTTCTCACATATCCAAAAATCATTACCAATTGAAAAACTCTTTCAACTGCTGCATTAATTCCAGGGCAGTACAACGTAAATTCAACAAGAATAACTAAATTTTAATATGGAATGTGTTCATTTTTGAAATGGTGAAATACTTCCACCCACCTTTTATCAATTTCACAAGCTGATTTTCCCATTGTTCTAATTTATCAGAATTTAAACATACACATTCAGTCTTCTAATTTCTTCAAACAGAAAATTGTCATCGATTTTAATGTCAGGCATTTTTTTCAATAAAAACTCTCAACACAATTTTCTACATCTGACCAATTTACTTGCGATGAACTCAAAAAACACCATTGAAAATTGTATTTCTTGTAATATTTGTTTCAGACCATTCTTCTACATGTAGGAAACATGTTTGGTAAAAATTTTGCACTTCTTTGCTAAACTTTTCCGTAATGCCCGAATTTGACAATTCTAAGTTTGACAATTTTCTTTGTATTAATCAAGGAATAAATAGTTTTCTTCATATAGTGATCTTTATTAAAGGACAAAATCGTTCAAAATAAGACTGACTTCTATAGCTGAAATATATTCACCATCAAACTTTTGAATCATTTTGTGGAAAATAGATGCCTGATTATGTACAAAATACAGTGATATCTCTGATAATTCATATTGTTCCGGCACATTGCGTGTAATAGTTTGGACTGGCATCTTTTGATACAGAGAATAACGTATTAGTTTTGAAATATTGAAAACGAGAACCAGTTGGAGGACACTTTTTGAGGAAGGACAGAACCTATGAAAGAAGGACTATTCTCCCTAAGGAAAGACGATTAGTCACCTTTCCATTTAGGATTGTAATGCTAAATTTAATAGTTTCCGTAATTTTGTTTATTGTAGCTCTTAATGTTAATGTGCTCGTAATCATAATATTTAGATGTCATATTAAACTTTTTAACCAAAGAGGTTTGGTGTCCTACTGATGCTTGCCACAACGTTGCAATAGAGCTGTATAATAAGCTAGTAATAATGGCTTTTTAATATCTTGTTAATAATCACATGACTTAATTCTCACCTCGCATATCACTCTTCCATACTTAGTTGCTTAAGAATTTTGATGTCAAATAATTAGACTTATGTTTCTGCAATTACTATCACATTTTCTTAATTCCTATATAAATTATATATATAAATATCCTATAAATTATAATCATATTCATATATATGTAAGGATAATTAAATTAGATTTAAAATTAAATTCCCTATATAGCTCTTAACTTTTTATTTTTCATTACATTTTCAAGTATTAAATTAATCACCCAATTATTTCTCCGAAACATATGACCTAACCACTAAATATTTCTGATCCCAGATCATTATATTTAATAGCCCTATATATCAGCATTAACTTTCATGTACACTCATAAAATCAGAGATACTTCTCACATCGGGGATTAAGTGGTAAAATACTTAGATTTCACTTTGGCGTTCTTTTTTCTCTTTGCCAATTAGCGTCAGAATTCATTGAATAAAGTTCCTTTTTTTAAAATTAAGTCTGATTCTGGCTTGAAACATGTCATATATAATTATAGTTTAAAATGTTTTATGTGTTAATCCTTGTTGCCGAAAAAAAATAGTGTTTTAATGTAATGTATTATAATGTTAAGTGTTTAATTTTTGTTTATCTTACTAGAGTGGTTTTCAAAAGTAACGCGAAGAAATTGGCGACGGAACTCGTAATTTTGAACCTCAATTAAATTTTAAACTTTTTAACATGAATATAGTCAATGATTTAAAGTTCAAGTCCTTTTGTGGAATTACTTAATCACATTTCTTAAGTAAAATAAAAGAATGTAGGCATTTACGTAAAACATTAGGGATGTTCTAATGCTTTATTAATCAATTTTATAAATAAGTATGTCATTTGGAAATGATAATATCATTTTTCTAATTAACTTAATCTAATTTTTTTTTAAAAAAATTAAACATTTTATACAAAAACCAATTAATGTGCCATTTTTGTTTCATCAAATGAAAGATTATTTATAATATTATAAATTTTGATTGAAATTATCAATTTAATATGGAAATGCGCATTTTATGGGATAAATTTCATTCAGTTATGTTATCAGATAGTCAAACAAAATGCTTGTTACGTTATTATTTCATGCATTTTAAAAAGCACAAATATTTTTCTATGCAAAGCTCTTTCCATTTTTAGTTTCATGAATATTTTAGTTATTTCCAGCAATTTTTGTCACATCAATGAAGATTACAGGTATTTAGCTGTTGTTTATGCATGTCAAAATTGTAAGACTTATGGGTTAAATAAAACAAAACTTAAGCTTTTGAGGGAAGCATTTATTTTTGTTTTTAAAGATACGTATAGGGTTATTTAGAAAACGACGTCAAAAATAATAATTTATTAGTTAAATTGACTCTCCCCTCCCTTGTACCTGATATCACTTTACCACTCTTGACTTCAGGAAAAAAATTTCTCTTCAAAATAATTATTTTCAAATCTGACATTCAGTCATGCCCCTTTCTGTAAAATTTCGTCTTTAAATATTAATCAATTTTATCTAAGAATATTTTAATGCATTATTAATAATTATACAACAATGAAAAATGTACAAAATTTATTTATGAAATTTTTATTCAATGGCGTGTTATATACTGTTGTAATGGCTTTGTAAAAAAAATATTCGTTTTAGATTTTTAGGTTTCATATTTTTGTTAGTAATTTACAAATTGGTTAATATGTCTAAATGTAATACAGTCAACTCTTGCTTCGACAATATGAACCTCTCGCTGATTCGAAGTATATTCTCAGCCCCTAGAAATACTCTTTATATTTCGAATACAATAAATTTTGGTTCACCCATTATTTCGAAATAAAATCTGCTTCTGGCCAGACTGCAACACGCGATAATTCGAAGTTATCTTATATAGCTCTCAAGAATTTGAATACTCACTACAAGGTATCCCATAAATAGCGCTCAATGTCTTAATAGCCAAATTCCTCGTTGGGAGTACATAAAAGATAGCTAAGTATTTTTACATAGTTCACGAGAAAATAAAAGTAAATATGGTGAAAGAAGGATGATACATGTTAGGTTTCCGGTGCTTTTATGTATTCCTGTGCGTCATTAATTCAACATGGCCTATTTGGACCATTGGATCGAATGTGGGGGAGGAGTCCAGTTCTATGGCCACCACGATCGACAGGTCTCAACCATTGGATTTTTTTCCTATGAGGCCATCTCAAGGAATTGGTGCATCGAGACGTAGTGATTACACAAAAGGACTTAGTTGTTCGTCTGCATGCTGCTGTACTTCGGTGCACTCATCTAGACTACGGCACGCTCAAGCTTGCCTCGATATTCATGGTGGACACTTTGAGCACCTGCAGTAATGTTTCCCGTCACACAGCTGTAAATCGGCTTCTTTTTGTGGATTTTATCACCACGTTCAATGAACACTTACATCCTTAAAATATTGCGCAGTCTTGTCTTGCGTATCAGCCCGGCAACCTTTGACAACACAAGGAACCCCTACTTCCTTTTTTGCGAGAAATATGTAAGCATTACTTTTTTTAAAGTTTTTTTGTTTAAAAATTATACCGTTGTTTGCAATCGGTATATGAAGTTTGAAAGCATTAACTTAAAAATGAAGAACGAAAAAATTTTTTTAACTTTAACAAATAACTCAATGAGAAAATGAAAAAAATCTTCCTATATTTTAGAAGTATTTTCACTGTTTTTCCAGGAAGGAATCAACAGCGCGTTTGTTAAACCCGCTGCTTTATAAAACGGTAGAGATATTCAATTTCGCATTGCACTATTTGTTAAAGTTTAAAATTTTTTTAGTGGAATGAAAAAGAATAAATTAAAATAAAATATCAAAATGTTTTTATTAGATTTTTTTTGTTTTTTTTTCAGTACATGTATATATATATATATATATATATATAGGCTTTCCCCCATACTGTTTTTTTTTCTAACTTATATAAATTTATATGTTTAATCACACACAAACATTCAAACGTTCAGAAAAAAGCAATCGTTTCAATAGCTATCTGTAAATTTTTCTTTTATTTATTACTTATAGAAATTTGGTTTTAATAAATATATATATATATGTTTTTTTAAAGGGATTATTTCTATTATTTCATTACTAAATAAGTTCTTCGTTAATTAAAAAGTACTTCGTCTATTATTTTAGATCAGAATACATTTTAGAGACATTTTTAAGCTAACTATATATAACGATTGTGATTGATTCATGAAAATCTGAAATCTATTTTATTATTTTAGATTCTTAGAAACTAACTTTTATTAAAAAATGATGAACGTTTTTTGTGTTTTACTCTTAGCATCAGAATCGTTTTCTTTTTATTTCTTCACATTAATAATTTTTTAATTCTAACTTAATATATTTTTTTTTATAAGTCATACATCGAAATTTGCAGCTATATCTTATCTGTGAGAAGGAGGGGAAGATAGAACAATGATTTTACACTAAAAAAAAACCGTGTACGGGCTATAGAGAAGGGAATTAAACCTGTCTTAAATCAAAAATAAGTGGAAATGAACAAATTTCGAAAAAGGGAAATTTTTTGGCATAATTTTAGAAATCACTCACATTGTACGCGTACAAACACACACAGATGTTGGTGTCATGAGGAAAAGAGAAAGCTCGAGCAACGCCGGGCTAAGCGGTGGAGGGGGTGTGGAAGTTATTTTGAAAAAGAGTTTTAGAAGTGCTGATTTTGTGAAAGAAAAAGAATTTTATAGAAGTAGAGATAGCCCGTACAACGCCGGGCCATGCAGCCAGTACTGTAATTAATAGCTGTGATTTGAATAAACTAAATATTTAAATTAATAAATATCACGCTGCCTTTGTTTATCTCAAACGTCATACTGCCTATATAAATATTTGCAAATACTGCTTTTGATGCGTCCAATACGGCTGTGACGTCATGCTTTGTTTTTCACATTTTTCTCGTAAACTATGAATCGTACAGGTACGGTTCTTAGGGCAGTTTTGAAGTACTCCCAAAGAAGAATCTTGCTGCGCAGAGTTTGGGTGCTATTTTTGGAGTACCCTTAAAAAGCCAACCCAATTTTTCAAGTTTAAAAAAGTTCCGAAAATTCTCGTCTCATACACTGAAATATACGTCAGAGCTTAATTCAACAAATTATTCTTCACCGCGTGAATTTAGAAATGTGTTCAATAATTGATAAGAATTATTCACATTTCGATTAGAATAAAAGTTATTTAACGTAATATGAATCTTCTTAAGGATAATGCTGTTATATATTTTCTCAAAAAAGTTTGCAATTCTATGATTGAATACGAAATTCGAATTATGTTGAATTCTGTGAAAAGACTTTCCAAAAAGTTAAGCAAATTGGCAATTTGAGATTTTCCAAATTGAATTTTGTATTTGACAAAAAGGTTATTTTAAGAATTCGATATTCAATGCCAAATAAGAGGGAATTTAAAAGAATACATTAAACTGTTATTTTAGAGTGCCTGAAGGTTTCCAATTTATATTTACGTTTAGGAATTGAAACTTTTGAATGAATGCGAGGTAATGAAATAGAGTGGATGGGAAAATATTCGCCCCAGAGCATGTGTCTTAATAGGAATTTCCAAAGGAAAATTGAGAGCGGAGCATTTCAATTTTCTTTAAACTCCTCTTAAATGAATTGAAAAATTTAATTTTTTGAAATACAAAATGCCTTATCAAATATTTGTGTATGTATAATATTATAAGATAACTAACTATGCACGTATTATAAGATTAAAATTGAATTTTTGTATTTTAGAATAAGATATAAGTGCATATATACAAAAATGGAAAATATTAAACTGATTCACTTTTACATAAAGAATAAAATATTAACAATCAATCGAATGACTTTTGAAATATTTCCGTTCAGCTGTGCTGCAGAAACACGAGTTTAGGTTTAAGAAGCATTAGTAAATTTTATATTTATGTCGTAATCAAATTGAAATAATAGAATTAATAAATAAACTCAGAAATTTGTTTGAAAGATTGAAAATTATATGCAAGGGAAATCTTTACTTTAGAAATTATTGAAAATGCCTTACAATTTTTCTGATAAACTAACTTTTTAAAAACTTTTTTCTCAGCTTCGAGAAATAATATAAAGGATCTTAGTAATTTTATTTTGTATTTTTTTTTAAAATTCTATTGAATCCTAATTTGTACATATTGACAGAACATGAGCAATCAAACTAAACATTCAGTTTTCATTCCCCAAATTATTTCTTGAGAATGTATTTATGGTTCATATATATCGTGCTTAACTTCTTTCTCTTTGAATGAAGATATGCTGGTTTCCTCTCGGCAGATGTATTAAAATATACTAGTATACATTGTTTCCCAGATACTATCCAATCGTTTATAAACTAGATAAAAAAAATTTTTCTGCCAGGTTTATTAAGAAACTTTAGAATGAATCATTCTCGATCACTCATCTTCAGTTCGAATCTTCGATCGCAATTCTAGAGTTTCTTTTATTTATTCCAATTCATAAATTCTTCTTAGCTGATTATGTTTAAATATATTTCAATTTGCATATTTAATTTGCAGATGCTAAATTTATATATCTTGAGGGAATTTTTTTTTGCTATAACTTTTTCCTTCTTACAAATTAGAGTATTTGTTGAATCATGTTTGCTATTAACAAGTATTACAGCGCAAAAACAAGTTGCTCTAATTTATTAATTTTATGTTTGTTTGGAAATTTTTTGATTTATTATTAATGTAGTCAAAGGGAGGTTTTTTCAGCAAATGTGAACTAATTCTTTCGATCAGACTTCTAAAAATGTATCAATTTTTTATCTGATCCTTTCTTTGAAGCTAACCTAAAAGCGCAACAGTAAAAAGAGATTTGCGAATATAATTAAATATGAATATTAGTAATGACATTAGAAAATAATTACCATTTTTATAGAAGTCATGAAAGCAGATGACTATAACTTAGGATTAATTGACTAAAATCTGATTAAATTTAAAACTATTTTAGAATTTCTAATTTATTAAAAATACAATATTAGAGCTAAGTAAGAAAAAAAACCATGAAAACAATTTGAATGTCTACGAGATTTTAACATCGATAGTTTAGATCTCATAAGTACTTTTATCACTTTATTGTACATTAAAATACCTTTTATTGTTTTATTGTTATGCTTCAATATGAATTCTTTACTTTTTTGTAAAATTGTTTCAAATTGCTTTTCTAATTTGAAAAATAACAATATCCTTCCAAAAGTACTTAAAAACACAATGATTCTTCATAGACTATGACTTCTACATTTGAAAGAATAAATATTCAATTTTATGAATGAATGTATATTATTAATTTTTGTTCTACTCGTGTTCAGGATTCTTAAGTAAATGTTTTCTTGGAGTGCTGTGAAAAAGATTTTTAAATTTGCTTCACGGTGAGGAGATTCAAAATAATAAATTATGTCGTTATTTATTGTTGTAAGAATAATTAAATGTTTCACATGTATTCAAAATATTTGAACGTTCTCCACTACAAAATCACATCCCTAGTGGTAATTTTACTCGTTATTAATCAAAACAAGCTTACGAACAAAGAACGTAAGCCTCTTTTCATGTACTAATTAACTTTTTAAAAACTTTTCGCCTGGACTGCCTACACGACAGGGTTTTATATTAAGCCTTTTCTTCTTCAAGTAACTTTTAATTTTTCTCCAAGGTTCATTCTCAGTTTTCCACCAATACGTCATGGAAAACCAAATTTATTAATTTCCCGCTGTAATAGCTTAGCAGGTAAGGAGCTTCAATTACAGCTAAGCAACTTAAAAAGGAAATCATCAAGACTGTCGCATGTTAAATTCCGACAGAGAATAACTTAGCACTAGACGGGCTAATTTCCCCTCCTCCAAACTTAACCTATTCCATATTTATGGGCTTTTTATGCTAAACACACACACACAGAAATCAGCCCTGCTGAGTCGACTTCTATGTTTTGGTTACTGGCGGGGAAAAAATATCCTAAAGGAAATACATGTCATAGAACCAACCTTCAACTTCAATGGTGGCTAAGAGCCCAGTAGGATGTCATCAATCATTGGCAACTCTGGCACCTGAGTCATGGTGTTATGGCACGCATTGCGAGCGTGACATTCAAATGGTACGTCATCGTTCCACACCCTCCACTCTTTTGTTTTTTAATTGATTGTAATTTATTTATGTATGTACACATTTTGAGAAAAATGACGCCGTGGACTCTCCTTGGCGACGGATTTCTAGTTGTAGGGTTTATTAGAGTTGTTGCGTGATACAGAGCGGAGGATCTAACATTAGCAATGCTCACAGCGTAGAACAAGTCATACATTTAATATTTAAAGGCGGTAATTGCGGAAGAAGGACTGATTAATAGCATAGTGCTGATAAATTTTTTCTCTTGATAATGTCGAGCAGGTGTAATTAGGTAAATGTTCGGCTCGGTTAGTTACTTGGTGTTTTGGGTGGAATAAGTTGGAAAGCACACAAATCCAGTTCTGGGTAAATTACTATATTTGGAGAATGTCTTAAAGAAGAGAGAGAAGAGAATGAATGTTGCGACATGGCCATCGTTCGATAGCCATGTCGTGGGGTTTCCGCGTAAGTTAGAGGTGTGGGATTCTCTCTCTGTCGGAATGATGAGACATTCTATAATTCTTAATATGACTTTAATTAAGAATTTAACTTAAATTACTTAGAGATATCGAACAAACTTATATTAAGTGAGAATAAACCAAAACTCGTAGTCTTAACTAACTCAGATCGCGCAATTACATCACTTATCAATATAAATATATTATATCTGCCTAATCTCGTCTCTATAATATACTAGCGTTCAGAATATAATCCTCCTACCTTGGTTGAATACTCAACGGTTCAATCACTTTCAGATAGGCTGTTGGGCTCGCGTGCAATAGTATGCACCTTGTAGTAATGGCTGGATATCCGCGATTCTTTGGTAGGCCGTCAATTTCTGTACTACCTTTTCCAAACAGAACTTTCTCTAAATTGCCATCATTGCTCACTAAACTTTCTATCCTTTTAAAGGTTATCTTATTTGCATCTATGTTTCGTTTCACTTCTTGGATTTGGGTTGGAAAAGTTTTGCCATTAATCGTGGCCGTCAAAGAACATAGAGGTTATGTTAGAGGAAGAACGCGAGATATATCACAATGTGAATTTCATTAAGCTTATGAAGAATGGTGGAAAATGTGATGATAAGGTTTCAGCAATTTTGAATTTCCTGTGGCCATGCCCAATGAAATTTGACGTACCGTCTATTTTAAAAATATTACAAGCACGAGTGCAGTTCATTTTTGTGGCATCTCAACTAATTATGCGGTTTAAGATATGAAGAAAAAGATATGGGGGCAGTAAAGTAAAATTGTTCACAAACATAATAAACTGTTAGCAATTCTATTGTTACCACAAGCATAAAAGGGAACATTTAGAGATTAGTCTCAAATAGATCAAGTTAAAAGTGTGAGACGAAATTTAAATTTTTGCATCTACCGTAAAATAGAATTTATTTTAATTTAATGAATGAATAAATAACGAGAATCACACAAAATCTTATAAGAAAGTTTAAAGAGAAAAAAATGGGTGATTTATCGATTTTAAAAGAAAACCGTTAGCTATTTTAGTTTAACAATTCCATGGAAAATTTCTATAATGATATAACATTCAATTTATAAATTGAAAATTTCAGGAAAACTCCCTCGGGCAATTTTAAAATTTGAAAACATTAAAAATAATACAATAAACTTTTTTTGATAACTTTAGAAATTATTCATTCTTGAGTCCCAGTTTTAACTTACTAACAGTTTTAAGAAATTATTTTATACAGCTTTTCAAAAAAGGCACACGAAGTAATTTTAAAAGTGTGTAAAGTCATAAAATTAGTATTTATTTTCCCGCATATATATTTGTATTTCCAAATGTAATCATATAATTTCAAAGTCCTTGTTTGCAGATTAGGTATACGCAGCTAATGTATGCTCTAAAATTTATTTTACCGTAAAATCCGGCGTACAACGTGCAGTCCCGTATAACGCGCACTTATACTTTCAAGCTGCAATTTTTAATTTTTAGGTACATTCGTCATGTAACGCGCACTCCTTTTTTTGCGAAGAAACCTATAATGTACGTGAAGAGATCTGTAGTGTACGTGCGTAATGCTGTTATGTTTTGAAGTAATTTATTCGAGGTATTATTCTAAAATTTAGAAAACATAGTGCACACTTCTACAGCTACAACCCTTTAAGTTCATAAGGAGTGTCATTTATTTTAAATAAATAGTATTTCGATTTACGTAGAAGCTAATTTGTTTTGTATGCTTATCTATTTTATTTTTAAAGCTCTCGCTCTTATACCCTGCGTATAACGCACACCCGTAAATTTGATCATTTTTTTGTACTAAAAAGGTGCATTATACGCCAGATTTTACGGTAATCTGAAGTGCTTTCAACAGTTTCCTTTTTGTTGTGCTGTTTCATCAATTTTTTGTAAAGAAATTCATCTTAATCTGCATGTATTTTTGTATTTTTCGCACAATTACAGTACATAGAAATTCTTCCAAAGATTTTAGTTAAAAATATAGAAATTGGTATGATAAAACTTTTTTGATCTCTCTTCATTTCAGAAATAAGATATCTCTTTTATATATAGTTAAGCTGCCTCCTAGATTTCAAATTTTTGTAAATTCATTACGTGTTAAAATAGGCATTTGTTATTATTTTTTTTATTTCGCTTAGGTATTTTAATATTTTATCAAAATTTATTTAAAAATCTGCTTTGTGCTCTTTTTTATTACAAATTCTTTAAATTAAATAGAATCGTAATAAACCAGTTATTTTGCAAAAATAGGTAAATTGCGATTCATTTTGAAACTAAAAGATTTTAATTCGCTTTATTACTTTGTTTCATATTGATTATTAAAATTCTGAATTATTCGAACAAATTAGCAATCATTATTAAATTCAAACAACAAACTCAGAAATCAGAGACAGGTTTGAGGGAAGATTTTGATATTTATTCATGAAAATTTTTAAATAAACTTGTTTGAGTGTTGAACATTGAAATATAGATTATATAAATTTATTACAGCAAGATACTTGATAAAAAATGAGCAATGTTCAATATAGGTAAAAATATTTCTATGTTAGCTGTTGTATATGTTCTTATTACAAGTTTTTTCATTCTTCCGTCAGTTCAATTAGTGATGAAGCTTGCAATATGCATTCTGTCATAATTTGTTGAGTTCAATACTATCGGATTTTCAGATATTAGTTGCAATGCATTTTCAGAAAAAAAGTTCATCCAGAAAAAGAATTGTTCATAGCGGTAGTAAAATATTCACCATAAGAAGAGAACAGAAGTTGTCATTTATAATTCATTTGTTTGTTGAAAGATAGTATCGTCTTGAAGGAAGGAAGGTTCGTTCTGGGAACCTTCCGTTCCGAACTAGAGTTACTTAACCGATCACGCCAAAACGATCGTCTTCACGTGATGTTGGTACTAGTTCATAAAGGTATCACACCGCCACATACTCCCCTGCCAGTGTTGCGGCGAATAGGTGAACAAACGATACCATATTCGTTGCGAGCATATAGCGCAAAATCCGGCGTATAACGCGCACCTATACTTTCAAGTTGCAATTTTTAATTTTTAGGTATGTTCACCGTATAACGCGCACCCCGTTTTTAACGAAGAAATCTGAAATGATAGTATATAATATTCTTACGTTTTGAAATCATTTATTCTAGATATTATTCCAGACTTTTGAAATAATAATATATATATATTTCTAGAACTAGAACTATTTTAGTTCATAAGGTAGGTCATTTCTTTTAACAACAGTATTTCGATATGAGTAGAAGTATAAAAAAATTATGCTCATCTCTTTTGTTATTTTTAAAGCTATCTTTTTTATACCCGGCGTATAACGCGCACCCTTATATTTCGATCTTATTTTTTGTGTTCAAAGTTCGCGTTATACGCCGGATTTTACGGTAAGCATTTGCGTCACTTGGTGGGTTGCGTCATTCGTGCGTGACGGCTTAAGAATTGCATCATTTGTGTGTGATGACTTTGAGAAGTAACGGCTTATTTGCGTCAATGTTTGATGGCTTGGTTGCATTTGCGGTGGATAGATGGCGCCACGACTGAGGCGCGTGAAGAGTGCGGTTCCTTTGCACGGACAGGGTCACCAATGAAGGAAGGAAGGTTCGTTCTGGGTACCTTCCGTTCCGAACACGAGTACTTAACCGATCACGCCAAAACACGATCGTCTTCACGTGATGTTGGTACTAGTTCATATAGGTATCACACCGCCACAGTCTCATGTTTCCAAAATTATTTTCAAATGCCAAAGTTAATGTTTTCAAATATAACCAGGCTAAGAATTCTTCAGGTGATCTGATATAATTGATGAAAAAAAAAAAACTCCCCAATTTTTATATGGTGGAGTTTGTATTCAATGCTGATTAAAATGTCTTAACAATATATTAAAAATTGAGGATCTATGATGGAGTCAATCGAGCCTTTATGTTCAGATTGGTATTGTTCAAAAAAGTTATAATATGTACGATGTAGTAATTCTTCCTTTTGATTATATATATTTTTTGAGTTCCTAAAGAGTGCAAGATCATATCTATGCATTCAGTTTTACACATCAAGTCCTAGCGCCTCACACATCTCAAGAATTCAGATGGAGTGAACTACTGGAAGAGGCTTCACACGCTCTGATTGAATTTCTTACAGATAGTCTCTTCAGGGTGAGTAGGCAAGTTCTGCATCCAGATTAAGTGCCTCACAAAATATTAGAATCGTTTTGGAATGCCCTTTAGGAATGGGACGAGGTTTCTTTTTTGGTGACCGATATTTGCCAGTCTGATTCAGCCGCAAGTTGAGCTGGAAGACCGAGTCCCTCGCACATCTTGAATACCATCACAGAATGTACTACAGGGACTACAACTCTTTCAAATTTATTATCCTCTCGTCCCTCTTGGGCCTGTGTTGTACTTTCAAAATAAATCCCTGTCAGATTCTTAATCAAACCAATAACCAAAACACAGTCCAATATTTCCAAGAAAGAAACAAGGTCGACTTGAATATAATCTGCAATAACGCTGAAAAACAAGTAAAGACTTGTCTCCAGAATACGAAGAACCACCATGGTCGAAACGATCACTACAGGGTTAAGAATAGCACAATTATAATACGCAGAAAATTCACTCAAAATTAAAAAGACGCACAGTTCGCAATAGATAACTTTAAAATAATCTAAAGAAACTAATATTCATTGTTTCGTTTTTAGTTTGTTATCAAATTATATTATTTAGTTTAATTATTCACGATCATTGTTGAGTTGGAAATCTATAAGTATATTGTTGTAAAGAATAAAAAGAGAAAATATTCAATTGTTGTATACTTGCATATGAGAGATATAATAAGTAATTTTACATAAAATAATCAATGGTCTTAGCTAAAACACAGCTCTCAATTTATTAAAAATGTTCTTTAAATGAATTGTCTTAAAATACAAAATGTCTGATGTATTTTTGTAACAAGAACATTTTAGGTACTTCAGATATAATAACCAAAACAAAAGAGAAATACACCTTTAAAATTCTCATACATTTAATACAGAAATATTTTCTGTTCACAATATTTTTAACTTAACCCAGAATCGAAAAATACAGGGTTATCATAAATGAATGACCCGATTACAAAATTTAATAATTCCCAGATGAATAAACAGAAAATGATCATTAATTTGACATTGTAAAGATAAAATATGAAATTTTCAGTTTGTAACATTGTTTTTGTAAAATAAGTGGCAGCAATGTTGTAACTGTGAACAAAAGTGGAAATAGCGTCGCAGTGGTGAGAGGCATTTTGTGTGTTCTCGTTTGCAAAAGGTTTTCGGAAAAGGTACTGTTATGTTTTAAAGTCATTTATTCGAGGTATTATTCTAAAATTTAGAAAAACATAGTACACTTCTAGAGCTACAACCGCTTAAGTTCATAAGGAGTGTCATTTATTTTAAATAAACAAATAAACAGTATTTCGATCTATGTAGAAATCTAATTTGTTTTCTATGCTTATTTTATTTTTAGAGCTCTCACTTTTATACCCTACGTATAACGCACACCCTTAAATTTCGATCTTATTTTTTGTTTTAAAAGTGCGCGTTATACTCCAAATTTTACGGTAATTTGAATAATTTGGGGGAGGGGGGATTTCGGTTATGAAAAAATGCGAAAAATTCCCTCGCGAAAAAAAAAAATTCGAGGTATTAAAGTGAAAAGTTGGTTCGTATGATTATTTTTCTAAACTGTTGATATAATATATTTAAATGATAATACTATTTTACTACTTTTTTCCTCATTTTAATTTAGAATTTTTTAAATTTTTCTAACAGATCTAGGACTTTAAAAATTAAAAGGAAAAATTTCTTTTTAACTAAATTATATGTTTTATATTAATAATATAATAAATTGAAAAGAATTATCGTTTTAATTTTTTTAACAAAATTTTTATCAAAAAGAAAAATGCTGTTCGTAAAACATTTTGAAACAGTTTTAATGGCAAAGTGTATGTCTATAATAATTTTTGTTTTGAACTTATTTCATTGTATCATTTTTTTTACTAATTAAATTGTTTCGAAATGAAAGTTATTTCAATAGTCATTGCTATGGAAACGTTTAGTGCGTAATAACGCTGGTTTAATATTTGAAACGTGGACAAAAAAAATATCTATAATGTTTCTTGGAATAAATAAAATAAATCTATTCCATTTGTGTTTTTGGAATAAAGGAGTAGTTATCTTTATCGCGATAGATAACAAAGCAATTTTAAAACGAAAATTCGTCATAATTTTAAAGGCTTGAAATTTTTTTTTTAGTAAATTATAACAATTAAAAGGTGAAAATAAAACAATAAACTTTGTGAAATAATTAATTGACATTTGATTCGTCATTCACTAGTTTTTAATATTTCAAAAATGTGTTTATTAAAAATGCTTACGTGTAATTATAAAATTAATTTGTTAAAAGATGTCAGAGATACAGATTTTGAACTTTAGAATACATATTTCGATATTTTCTCAAAATCATATTTAACTGTAATTAATACCTACGGTTTCCAGAAATTTACTTGCCATTGTATGCAAAAGATTACTGACTTGTAAAAAGAATCAATTTAATAGTTT